>OENT01001666.1:15588-37254 GCA_900239685.1 Rotaria macrura
CTTATTTGCCGCTTCTTCCAATGTTTTTAATATGATAAATGTTAAATTAAGAAAAAAGAACAACGAAAAATGGAAACTAACGAGGGAATAGCAACGATGAAAATAAAAGATAGGGCGCCTATCAGAGAAAGACGATGCGAAAAAATTCATCGTATCACATCTTCTGTATTTTCTCTTAGCAGATGAAGCTATAGGTATTTGAGTTCAATATTTTAGCCCCGACGGGGCTGCGCTAACAAGCTTTTTATAAGCATGTTTGGTACAAATGCAGAATTTCTCACGAAAATTGTACAGTTTCATCAAGTCACTCTGATGTTACAAAGGTTTTCTTTATGCGTTAAGATAAACTGTGCAATAACTCAAACGGAGAATCTTCTAGGGCAATCAATGCAAAATCATGCAAAGAACGGGGGCGCATTAGAAGCGAAATCGGCCCATTTCATTTTTTGTAACTAGTTGGATTAAATGATAACTAGAATGGAAGCTCTTCGGCCGGTGAACATTTTGATACTAAATTCAGAATATTTAAAAGAAATTTCGAAACAAATCTTCAGTTACAAGTTCAGTAAAAAATAGACTGTATGAGGTCTAGATACCATGAACAATGGGCACTTTATTCTAGACAGAAAATAAAACAAAAGGATATTGTTCAGTGTGACTTCTGTAGCTCTTTGTATGAACTACATTTCTGTTACTCGCATGGCTTATAACACTTACACGTTTGTTTCGTACTAAGGACGATATTGGTCCCGATGGCCTAGAATGTTCATTTACTGTAACCTTCTGAGACATTATTCTCATTCACAGTTATCTTGCTTCAACATGGAATATAGCTCATTCGATAGCCCTTTTGAAAAGCTTCAAAATCACATAGTTTTCAAATTCGAAAAAATTTGGCCACCTAAAATGTCTTGGAGTATATTGGTTCTGGAACACGATTTTTGCTATTTTCAACGTGTATTTTATGAATTTATATCAGAAAAATGAATTCCAATGTCCAAATAAATAGCATATTTAGAATCGGCACAAAAATTTGACTCGATTCATATAACTTTAGGAATGTTTTCACGAAATTGATTTTCCGTCGAAAAACTCACCTGGGGTCCCCCTCAGGGTTCAGTCGAAAATTGAAAGTGATCAGAAATGCATTCTGCAAGCAAAAAACGAGCTTTAGTCATTAAAACTTTTCATAAAACACAAAGCGGAACACGAGGAAATGATCAAAGCCTGATTTCCATCACTTTCAATTTTCCACTGAACCCTGAGGGGGACCCCAGGTGAGTTTTTCGACGGAAAATCAATTTCATGAAAACATTCCTAAAGTTATATGAATCGAGTCAAATTTTTGTGCCGATTCTAAATATGCTATTTATTTGGACATTGGAATTCATTTTTTTGATATAAATTCATAAAATACACGTTGAAAATAGCAAAAATCGTGTTCCAGAACCAATATACTCCAAGACATTTTAGGTGGCCAAATTTTTTCGAATTTGAAAACTATGTGATTTTGAAGCTTTTCAAAAGGGCTATCGAATGAGCTATATTCCATGTTGAAGCAAGATAACTGTGAATGAGAATAATGTCTCAGAAGGTTACAGTAAATGAACATTCTAGGCCATCGGGACCAATATCGTCCTTAGTACGAAACAAACGTGTAAGTGTTATAAGCCATGCGAGTAACAGAAATGTAGTTCATACAAAGAGCTACAGAAGTCACACTGAACAATATCCTTTTGTTTTATTTTCTGTCTAGAATAAAGTGCCCATTGTTCATGGTATCTAGACCTCATACAGTCTATTTTTTACTGAACTTGTAACTGAAGATTTGTTTCGAAATTTCTTTTAAATATTCTGAATTTAGTATCAAAATGTTCACCGACCGAAGAGCTTCCATTCTAGTTATCATTTAATCCAACTAGTTACAAAAAATGAAATGGGCCGATTTCGCTTCTAATGCGCCCCCGTCCTTATGACGGTGAACACTTCTTTTTTTACAGTGATAAAATTATGCATTTGGATCGTCTATGAGTCTGCCATGCATCATTGAATTTCCCCAGGTGAATGAATCCGGTACGGAATCCAATCTGATGTAATCAGATCCTACGATCCGATCAAATCCTATGGGAATCAGGGTGGTCGAAACACTGACGGATCTGACCCGAGAAACCTGTTTTCTTATTTGTGTACGAATTAGCATTTAATCCCAATAGTAGAGGCCTCTTTTATCATACGATGAAAGCCAATCGGATTCCGATCGTTGGATTCGATCACATCCAACGCTAAGGATCCGAATGCCAGATAGCAACCGGGAATTCGATGGGATTTCGTCGGATTAGAGTAACTCCGATAGAAACATGATCGGATCATATTGTTGGAATGATCCTCCTGTGGCATGGAACGTTAATATGACCAGAGATAATTTGCGTTTATTGAAAAAAATATTGAGAGCAAAGGAAAACAAGAACTGATTGAAATAAAAGAAAGAAATTTTCAGATAGAAGAAAACCAGAATTCCAATGAGACATGAAAACGGGTACAACTGATGAAACGCCGAAAAGTATGCATACGCAAAAAAGAAAGAAATTCGAAACAATGACTGAGGGTGCATCAAAAGATGTTAATGGAAAAAATTACTTGAGCTGAATATGAAATGAGAAAGATAGTTCGTGTAAAATGTTTCAATCTGAGAAACTAAGCTTTTTCTTCCTTTTCGAGCTTACGTGTCGCAATAGCCGTCGCGCTTTGTCAGAAAAACTGCAATATTGCACAGAGAATACCTTCAAAGTTCGATTTTTTTCAATTATTTGAATAACAGCTTCCAGTGATTCGTCAGTAATTGACTTATTAAAAGATATGTAAAGTTTTTCGAGAGGTGGGCATGGTGAATCGACAGCCGCGTTACAAAGGAATGCGGCTAGTAGCCGAACGGCACGATCCGATATACCAATATTGGACAGGGCCAAAAACGTTATTGATCTAGTCTCTTGAAACAATTGAATTAAACTTTCGACTCCTGCGTCTCCTATATTTGAGTTGTTCGTTAAATTGAGATATTTTAACTTTATCTTAGCGTCGAGCATTGCTTTGACGAGTGTTTCAATGCCAACAGATGTCAGTGCATTATTGCGCAGTATGAAACCGGTACATTTTGCTTTGTTTTTGTGAAAAGCACTTTGAATAATCAACGACATATCACTATCTGTTACATTCATCGAAGATAGTTTCATAATGCCCATGATATCCAACTCTCGGTTGTTAGCAAGTTTCTCTTCCAAAGACATATGTGGTTGGTTTTTATCGTCTGATAAGTCAAGCTGATCTTTCACTGCAGCTTTTCTGCTGGCTTCTTTAATTTTGTTCTTGCGTAAAAAATTCACACTGAGTTTTTCACGACTGCGATCAATGTCTTTTTTCTCACGCTAAAAGAAGAACAAGAAAACAAAAGATCATAGCGTTTACGCTGTTGGATCATTCACAGCAATTAATAATATCAAAATTCCTTCTAATTAAAAAAGCTTCGGGTTACACATTCAGCAACAAGCTTATCAAGAAATGCCATCCCACAAAGCCGTGACTTGCAATCTCTTTTGATTTCAACCTTTATCTGAGACATTTTGAAGAGTCCAGTAAGTAACTGAAGAGACTTGTGAAAAATGAGTAGTATTCCTGACTATTCGAATATTGGCAGAAAATTGGCAAACTCAACTTTTTAGCACAGAATTATACCATTATCTAATGGTGTTCTTTAAGTTCGAAAATGAACTAATGAAAGTTCGCATATAGACTATAGTATATCCAAGTAATGGTGCTCTGATTCTTTCCGGAATTTCTCATGTAATAGTTTTTTGCCACTTCATTTCAAAATAAAGACCAGAGTAAAACTATTCGAAAGAAAAGAAGATTATACAGCATTACCTTCAAATATGAATTATGTTTCCCGTCTATATGTTCATCGTCGTCATGTTCATTTTCCAGCTCTTCCGATGTTGACAATGGATCATCACTATTTGAATTCAGATTGAATGGTTTCCAGAATTTTGTAACTTCAGATTCTCCTTCGGTTATTGTTGTGAGGGAAAAACGATATTTGCATGCGCTATTTAAGACATGAAAAATAAATAATATATTTGCTGTACACTGTAGATGAATTGTAATATTCAGATATTAGTTCTCTCCTTTTAGTGATTTCCATGGCGTTTGAAGGTGGCACTCGACAACCAAGTTTTCTTGGACTGAAATTTTTATTGCAGATAGTATACACTCTTATAATCTCATGAAATCGAAGGATTTTGACTTAACAAGCAGTCTATGCTAGAATCGATTACGCTGAAACCATCGGTATCAAGCGCATCAGCTCTATTTACTTATTTTGATTTTAGACTTGCTATTCATGACGGTTTCATATTAATGGGCTATCACTAATCGATTCAGTTCAAAGTAAAAATAATGGCATTGGTTGAGGAGGATAACTACGACAATTATCTTTTGTCATTTTATTTTGAATAGACATTCATGTATTGCAGGACTGATAGCATTACTTTGCAACTAAAATTAATTGAAAATTCGATAATTGACGTAAAGGAGAACGAACGTGTCGCTTGTGTTGGAAAAGTCAGCAATCTCAAGCAAGGGTGGAAAACATAGGTTTGGAATTCACAGCACTTAAGCACCATCTCAACGTCTCAGCAATCCCTTCACATAAAATCAGCATATTTTCCGTTGCTTCTACTATCGAGAGTGCTCATATTTGAAATAAAAACTGAAATGCAAGGGGTAGCTATTAGTGAGTCACACTATATCAAGTTGATTTTTTCAATGAAGAACAGACTATTTTTCGAAAATGAAGTTTGTTTTTCTTAAACTTGACTTAACACTCTCAGGATCAAGCAATTCGAACTTCTCATTGGTTTTTTAATCATGGAACTATAATTTAAAAAAATAAGCAAATTTTATGAAACGTGCATAAATGACAAAAAATTTAATTAGCCCCCCGATCGAAAAATCGAACTGAACAAGGAGGGGACTCGTGCAAAATTTTTGTTTCTTGTCGGTCGAAGTCGTACACAAGGTTTCCCAAATTGGTTTTTGATAAAATTAGGCCTGTAACACTTGCTTTTTTCGCTGTGGCTAGGTCGGCCGACATAGTCTAAGTAGGGACGATGACTAGGGCTGGCATTTTATCTTTATTTCACTTTGAAAAAGTAAAGTAAAGTAAAGTATTTCACTTTACTTTACTGAGTAAAGTAAAGTAAATCACTTTACTGAGTAAAGTAAAGTAAATCACTTTACTTTATTGGATAAAGTAAAGCTGGATCACTTTACTTTACTTGGTAAAGTAAAGTTAGACAGAAATATTTTGTATAAATAGATTAAAAAACCAAACTTTTTCAACTTTACTTTTTCGAGTAAAGTAAAAAAAAACTTTACTTTACCAAGTAAAGTAAAGTTCAACACTTTACTTTATCCGGTAAAGTAAAGTAACGCAACTTTACTTTACTGAGAAAGTAAAGTTCCTCAACTTTAATTTATTTGGTAAAGTAAAGATAAAGTGCCACCCCTACCCTAACAATGACACACCAGTGGCATTTCATTCATTAATGCTTTTTTAAACACTTTATGATTAGTGTTATAGAGATGGTTTGATGCTTTCGCATTATTAATAAATTAGTATTAGCACAATGGTAATATCCTCTGGATGGAGGAAGGTGATTGAAATTAAATAAATCCGCGGTTATCATCGACACTGAAGAGGTTTTTAAGAACTCTTTTAAGAAAGAACCGTTTTCTACCCTCCGTGCCGTAATTTTCTGTGTCGATGCAAGGGAGAGAGGCCACGGCGACTTGTTGATTAACTAACAGGGCGATGAGTAGTGGAAAAGAATGCCTCAAGTTACTAGCTTCAAGTTCAAAAAGTTGGAACCTTATTTTATTAACGTCAGAATCAGCTTTGAACTCTGATTGCTTCTCACGAGTTTATTTTGTATTTTATCACGGCTCAAGTTTTTCAACCTGAGTCCCCTCAGATATTGGGAGGAACTTTCAATCGTTTTTCTACTAAACGTCCTTATAGTTTAATTCTAGGAATTGTACTGATTGTATATATTAGTGTTTTTTAAAGTCAGAAGCTGATTCTGCTGCTCGAAAACCATCGATATTAGTCCGACGAGATGCACGTTTACTCGTGAGCTTAATATTTATACCACAAGTGCTTTACTAGCCATAAAATATCAATTTGAAAATTATGTGACAGAAAAGAGCACATTGAATTACAGTGTACAGAAAAAAACGGTTTCGAAATCGTTGCGAAATTCGGAACCCTTTCAAAGGTTTCCTACATTGATATGAAACTATCAAAAAGACTTATCAAGCTTCTATGAATCTTTTCATGGATTTTGTACTTTTGCACGGAACCTTTGAGAGGGTTCCGATTTTTGCAACGAATTCGGAACCTTTTTAGATTTTTTAGCTTCCACGAAACATTTTTAGTTTCGGTAATGTGGCTATTTTTTTCAGTGTATAGTTAATGATATCTCGCTGGTAGATCAGTGTAAACTTAAACTTAATGACACTTGAAAAAGCATCATTTATAATAGAGAGACCTTGTTGGTAATGTATTCGACATTAAATGATAGAAAAGATACCAGTGTCCAGGACGTTCTTATACGTTCTCATAGAGAATAGAATTCCGCATCAGATGAACCTATCATTGACGACTTTAAACTGGAATGTATTGGATTTTCAGTTCGAAAGTTGGTTTTCAAGGATTTAAGAGAGTGCTTCAGAACTTTGTCATTATACAAGTACTTTTGAAAAAATGATGGTATTTGCAAGCAGCTTACTTTCCACTATAGAACTGTGTGTACTTGTAGTAGAAAAAAGAGAGAGAAATTTTTTTTCAAAACCTGAGGGAGTCCTCAGGTGGGATAAACTGATTAGTGATAAAATACAGAATAAACTTGTGAAAAGTAATCAGAGCTCAATACTGGTTCACATGCTAATAAAATTAGGTTAAGATTTGTGGGATACTAAGTTAGTAATTTGAACCTTTTTTCTTTCACCCATTATTGTGCGATGTAAGTACAACTTCTCTCCCATATCAAAAACTTGATTGCCACTCTGTTTTGTGAAACAGAAGCTGAAAGGAGTGTTGAAGTGTTTAGGGTAGAAATTTTGCACCCACCTGGACCCCCCCCCCCAAGACCATTACCCACAGGTAATTTCCCCGTCAGAAGCCGTTACTGACAGGGTTCAACGTGCCCATGTCGAAAGGAACGGTCTCGGTACGCGTACGACACCCTCGGTACGCTGTAGTTCGTGTGCGGAACACGAACCAAACACGCACCAGCTATGCTGAGTGTACGCTACACATACGACAAACAACTCTCCAAAAAGAAGGGTACGTAATCGGACGATGGCGGTGGAAGTCACATACATTTTACAACTCTTCTCAATAAAGCAAGAGAATCGGTTTTTTTAAATTAAACTTATTTTTCAATTTTAACATAAAATCTAAAATACTTCAGTGATTCTATGATTATTCCGAAACTCCAAAATATATTTATTTTAATTTTTCTCATTCATCTTTTAATTTAAGTATTATTTAAAATTAATTTTCGCGTATAATGTGAGTGAAACTTCTTGCTTTCATATAAAATTATTCAGAAAAAGTAAAATTACTTTTAATGGTTTTTGACTTATTTTTCTCATAAGAGAAAATTAATTTGGTAGTTTCCATATATTTTTATTGATGTAAAATGAATTTTTATTTATTTCGATTAAAATAAAATATTGTTTACATCCATTTCAGTTTATTGTGAAAGATCAGCATTAAAAAAAATATTGATTTATTTTAATTCAGTTCATTAAGAATTAAATATATCTGATAATTAGTGTCATTCTTTTATTTTAAGTTTAGTCTTAAAAAATATATCTTATAAAAAATACTCGGTTTATGATGAATTAATCTAAACTTCATTTATATTTATTCTTTTTTACATTTTCACTGTTTACAAGACTATAAAAAATGGTGTCTCAATTTAAAATAATTATTTTGACATTATTTATTTATCTAATCTAAAATTATGTTGAAAAGATCTCAATTTAATATTGAAGTACAATTAAATATTTTAATTTCATTAGAATGAATTTTTATGAAGCTTGACTGTCACTAATAACTTAAAATACATGGCGACTATTTTTTTATATTAATATGTTTTCATAATTACATCTATCCTTCGAAACATATCTCAAAATAAACATTTTAAATGATCTGCAAAGTGAATTAAATTTTGTGTAATGTAAAACTACATTTTTTAACTTTTCGAATAAACTAAATATTAGTAACGAAACGGTAATAAAAAAAGTTCGATAGTTTTTTTGAAAAACTGATGCTAACACTTAATTTGGATTTCGGGAATAAACCAATAGGAAAATTACCAAAGTGCATTAATGCACTTTACGTAACGCGTACGTCTGCTGTAGGTACGCCTATGGTATGCGTACTCCGCGTGACGGCGGTACACGTACCAGTTTACGGTGCCGTACGCGTACCTAGACCGTTCCTTTTGACATGGGTGGTCACAGAAGTAATAGATAGATGGTGCTCAGTGACGCCACTGAACGTCACAGATCTCCGGTACAGGTTTAGTGAATATATGTCACTAATTTCTGATGAGAATGTATTAGCTGCTTCTTTATTGCAGGTCTAGTCGCTAAGTCGGAAACAATTAGTGAACAGGTAGCAGGGTTCCTGAAAGAAAGCAAGATTTCCATGACTGTTGAAAGCAGTTACATCGTGTTTCACGTTTTTAATCTCGTAAAGGATTGCGCAAGCCGCTTTTATGATGAGAATGGAGAATACTATGAGAAACAACTTGAATTCATTACCTGATAGTGAAAAGGCTGGAAACAATCCGTAGCAGTCAGTGACAATCGTTGACAACCATTGTTAATCAAAGCAATCATACAGACAGTTTTGCATCTTGGCTATAGGCTTAATTATATCAAAAATCTATTTGGGAAACCTTGTGCACGGCTTTGACCGGCAAGAAAGAAAAATTTTGCAGGGATCAACTTCATCGCTTAACGAGTCCCCTATTTTTTCAGTTCCATTTTTTCGATCGGGTGGCTAATTTATTGTTTGTCATTTATTCACGTTTCATAACATTTACTTATTTTTTTAAATTAGAGTTACATCATTGAATATGCGCACTTTAAATAGCAGAAGCTAGTTTCTTAGCACCTAAGCAATTTCTCAGTATTATAAAACGAATTCGATACCGAATATCTGTGCTTTTCCCTCGATTGGAACACTGTTAGAGCTGAGATATCGAATTCACACACTTCAAATTAGTTAATATACTCAGAGACTATGAGGCAAGTTTTTAAGCTTTGTTACACGGAAGGGCGATAAACTAAAGAATTTTATTCGAAAATCTATACTCCTGTTATTCGAGGAGAACATGTATGGGTTTACCAAAGTGGTGCTTAGAAATTTCGAGCTACCAGTCTACTCTGGGATCAAAAAGCTAATTGAGGATTTTCAAGTTCAAACTCGTGCGCTAAGTAAGGTGCGATTGTAGTATATGCAGAATCTAATTTAAATGATATACTAGTATTAAAATTTATCGTTGGGTAGTGTTCGCATCGAATTTCAGTTTCTTTTAACAAGTATTACTTTTGATGATAGGAGAAATTTTGGGGTCTCAAACATTCAAACTAATGCCTCGCTTCCCATCAGTTGTAAAATCGATTGAACAATCGTAAATATCTCAGCCACGCTTGACAATTGCTTTTATTGCATACGGTTTTTTGCATATTTTCTTACATGTTCAATCTCATAGAAGAATCTGTGGTAACAGATTCTTCTATGAAATAAAGTCAATAAAAAATTGGAATTAATACTATGAATTCATTTAGAATGATGAGAAATAATGCATCTTGAGAGTGAAGCGTGCGGATCTCTCGTGCTTGATCTCTAGGAATGACTGCTCCAAGCAAGACGACAAAAAGTTGACCTGATGACTGCTGGCATGATTAGTAATGTACAGAGAGATGATGATGTTGAATAAAAGATGATTGTTTTCTTTGTCACCCCAAATTTACAGAAATCGTGTATACCAAAACAATATGATGTAATTAAGACGATATTAAGATTGATTATTAAGGGAACTCTGTTTATTACATCCTTCAACCATAAATATTTCAAAGTACACCAGAAGCAGATGCGACTTCGAGTAAAAAACCAATGTTACTTAGGTTTAAAAAAAATGCTCGTAACTTCTCTGGTGATAATCCTCAAGTATTTTGATTTCAGAATTAATCGAATTTACCACCGCATTCGAGTAAAACCTGTCGATATTCGCCTGGAAGCTTGTTCCAAGCGTTCCACCACGCTTAAAAGACAAATCGAAGAGCTCTGTACAATGTTGTACTTGGATCTTTGATAACTCAGGATAAGATTTTATTATTTGCAGATGGTGCCACATAAATTATTGAAAATCTTACCTTGAGCTATCGAAAATCGAACTAAACCATTAGATATAGAGCTCATCGATTTGTCTTTGAAACATCGAAGAAATGCTTGGACAAAATCCCTATTCGAATGTCGTCAAGTTTTACTAGAATACGATGCTGACTTCACTTATGCTAATTTCATTGAGATTTTTATTATAAGTAGTCCGAGAGAAAGAGAAGACTAATGTGCATTTTGGGTATCTTTTTGTATAGAATGCTGCCACGAGATAATATTCAAAGCCAGATATTTTCTTACATCTATTACTAATTATAATTCCGAAACGAAAGTAAGTCTGAAACAGAGATGCTTCTGGCAAATTACTAGATACCCAATGGTAAGTGACTAGCTGCGTACAAGTGGCAAGACTTGTTCGTATATGTCGAATATACGCCCAGTATATTAATCATTTACTAGTCATGATTTTTATGTAATGCCACAGCTACCGAAAATGATTTCATTTGATGTAGAAGACATTTAAACATTCCTTTCTAAATGAAACTTTATAATTGGCTTCGTTTCTGGTAGGAAAACAAAATTTTAAATCAAATTTATGAGGATATACTAGCATGTTTAAGAGAAAACGTTTCTAATATATTAATGCTATTTTTCTATGACTAGTTACAATGCCTTTACCTATTATTCCAGAAATTTCGGTGAATAAAAGGTTATTTTTTCTTCTTAAGAACTAGCACTGTTAAGAAGGGAATAACTTTGTGGGAATAAATTGATGAGGAATGTCAATTAATTTAAGTTACTAAAAATGGAGTTTCCAAAAAATTAATTACAGAATGTGATTTATTTTCTTTTTATGCTATATCTAACTTTATTACATATGTAGTTCAGCGTAGTTTTTTTCCTGTGAAAGAGAGTACGATCTAGTTGGAATCCAAATGCTTTTGAATTGCAAATAAGAAAGGAAACGAATCATTTCTAATGATGAATGAAACCATAAATTTGAATAAATATCAGAAATAGATGAACTTGACATCGGATTGCTTCAAAGATATGAGAACTCAATTAGCGATGGATTTATATATGAATTCATATAGAAATATCTCATCATAACTTTGACAGAGCTTATTTTATTAATCGATGATAGTAAGATGATAGGAGAGTTCAATTTACTTTGACATTATATCTAATCATCAACTATAATATGATAAACATATGAGTTTTCATTGAAAATCATATAAACACAAGAAAAGATGTATGGAATTGGGATGGGGTAGTCATAAGTAAATGAAAACTTCCGATACTTACTCTCGTAATGAGTCGGCATTCCTCTGTTGATTAAAAGAATTCACTTGCTTTGAAAAACAACCACTGAAAATAGAAGCTGATCAGTATCAAGTAAGATTGGATTCGCAAGACATGAATCTCATGCTTCGAATGAAAATTAATTTCTTGTAGTTTGAATCTGTTATCTCTTACCTGATTTTTAAATCTTTCTCATACGTCAAAGATATTACTGACGCTTTTCTTGTTTGTCTTTCGATTTTATGTTCACAAGAAGGATGTATTTGATGATCATCTTTAGAAACGATGGCTGTTTCTCGAGTGAGATAGTTCGATGAACAAGACCCATTGAGAGATTTCATATCTTTCCTCTTTTTTTGTTATTGTGCCATAAAATATTTGATGAATGAGCTTGTTTGTTTTTCAACCGCCGTCTAAAAATAAAAATTAATGAATTTGGTTTCCGTGTCGTGACATATAAATCTTTCAACGTCTATAATTGCGATATGTTTTCCCAACAAATGACGAGACTTGAGCACAATAGTTAACAAATAACGGTAATGAATAGGGGTGGCACTTTAACTTTACTTTAAAAGTTAAAGTTAAAGTAAAAACACTTTAAACTTTAACTTTAATTAAAGTAAATTACTTTAAACTTTAACTTAAATAAAAGTAGTGCAAAAATGAAAAATAATTTTTAGCTCTTTATTTGCGATTTTGTGTGGTTTTTAGAGTAACTTTAAACTTTAAACTTTAAAAAAGTTAAAGCACTTTAAACTTTAATTAAAGTTTAAAGTAACTGTAAAAACCACACCAAATCGCAAATAAAGAGCTAAAAATTATTTTTCATTTTTACACTACTATAATTAAAGTTAAAGTTTAAAGTGTTTTTACTTTAAACTTTAACACTTTTTTTAAAGTGTTTTAAAGTTAAAGTGCCACCCCTAGTAATGAACGTGATTGGTTTATGAAGCCTGCATGATCCTGAGAGAAAAAAATTGTATTCAATGGAGAGCGTCAAGTTTTATCCGAATTGAACGCAATTGATGTTTGTCAGTTGCGAATAGAAAATACTTCGACCGACCTCGCATTAGACACACGAAAGTAAATGCAGCAGAAATAGATTCATCGAATAGGAAAATGTGTTTAGTTGTTTCATTCAGAGTATCAAGTCAGGCATAGGTTACTCAATGAGTAGGCTGTGTTAGGAGATTAGTTATAGTTCTAAGACGAGACAATTATTCAAATTCGAATTAACGTACGTCAAACGTTTTATAGAAGGAAAGGAAAGTCAAACAACGTCGTGATATCAAGCAATTTCCAGTGAGAAACACTCGTATTTCGAAAACCATTAAATTATCTGGTTTCATTGCATTTTGGCTACAGTATCTGCAAAACCATTCATGAACATGAATTGAAAGAAAATAATCATCAGTCGGTAGATTTCGATCTGTCTAAAATGGTTTATCTTGAAACAATCAACTAGTAAAGATAATGCGATAGCCAAATAAATATGTTTTTGTCACAACCTCATAAGAGCTTTATTTGACATATGAAAATTTCTTAATTATACTAAAAAACATACTTTGAGTAAAAAGTTATCAAATAAGTGATAATTATTTTGCAAGAGTAAGAAATCATTCGAGAAATAACGCACTTTTGGCTTGACGAAAAACAACAGTACCAAGCATTCGCGTTAGAGTTAGTACCAATTTTTCTGGGAGTCAACTTGAATTTATCATTACGCTAAAAGTACATGCATTAGTAATCGAAATTCGCCCGAGAAATCCATTCAATTCCTACAGTTAGTCTCATAATACATACAGTTGCAGTTTAACATTTGAAGATGCTCAATAACGTATAAAAGAACATATTTCGATCCCGAGCAACTGAATAATACATTTTTCGTCTGAGTGGTTCCAAAATCAAATGATAGAGTTTCGCTTTTTGTTCTACTGTTATCATTCTCTTTTATTCATAAAATTTGTCCTCGTATACTTGTTTTGTCTGCTTTTTCTTTTAGTCTCTTCATAATCATTTATCCTTCAGATATGTGATGCAATAATAGTATCATTAAAATCAATTTTCTGACATGAGTCTATGCTTTATATTAAATATCTATAATGATTGTATCAGTATTTTTATTTACTCGTCTCTGTAGGAGCTTGTTGATTGATTCTTGTCATAGAAAATAATTGACGAAATTAACAGGAATAGATCATATGAATCAAAGCTGAGTGATAAATGCGATCAATCTGGAAAAGAAAATTTTTTACTCAGTCTAGTTTTACCTGCAGATCAGGATTCACGTATTGCTCTTGGATTTTAAGTCTGATTAATTGGCTACTTCATGATTAAACACCCAAAAGTATAAGTCAACTGAAGATGTCTTTTTTGTATTTCTCAAAACTCTCCTCTAGAAGATCTATATTATGACTTGATTATCTCGAAACTGGCAGCGATAGTTTATCAGATTCATAGCATGCTGTTTTTGAAGTCAGTATGAAATGTATTCATCTCGAATTCAACAACGAGTTTCAACAAATGAATTAAAATTTCATTAAAATACAAGCTCTCCCGATTGTTTTTCCTGGTCGATCATACTGACTATCTTACCATACAGGAAAATGCAGAAAACTGTTGGAAGATGGAAGCCGTACTCTGGTCGGAAAATTTCTGGCATTTTTCTCGATTTTTTGAGGCCACTTCGTTCCGAAACGTACACAAAGTTGATTGGACTCCTCTGGAAGAAATTCCGGAAGCATTTTAAACCGAATACTGCTACCATGTGTCAGTTATACTCAACGTTTTCATACAGGAGCCGACTGATCTTTCTTGGTATTAACTGCTGGCTTTGTCACATTGTAATTTAAATTCCTCAAGAACTTTTCACATATTAGAACCAGCCCATATGTAGAGGTACCAGGATTTCCGTACTTCTGCTATTTTTCTAACTGAGAAATGGGAGAAAAATCTCATGCATACACTGAAAAAACAAGTTTCCAATTTCTTGCAAAATCGGAACCCTTTTGAAGGTTTCTTATATTGATACGAAACTATCAAAAACATTTCAGAAACATCTTGGATTCTTTTTCATGAATTTCTTACTTTTGTCCGAAACCATTGAAAAGCTTCAGATTTTTGCAACGAATTTGGAATCGTTTTAGGTTACGCAGCTTCCATGAAACCTTTTTAGCTTCAGTAACGTGGCCATTTTTGTTTCCAGTTTAGAGGACACTCGAGTTGTCAAAGAAAGCTGTTAGTGCAATCCCTTACGGGATTAAAATGTGAAACACGATGTAATTGTTTTTATCAGTCACAGAAATCTTGCTTTCTTTGATGAACCCTACTAGCCAATTACTCATGATTTCTCACTGACCCACTAGATCAGGAATAAAGAAGGAGCTAATTTACTCTCATCAGAAATTAGTGACACATATTCAGTAATCCTGTACCATAGATCGATGACGTTCTGTGACGCCTTTGGGGGCCTTCTATCACTTGTGCGACGGTCTTCAATCCTCTCGGTAACGGTCTGTGATGGTGGAACCACCTGTCTGTGACGGGGGAATCGCATATCGGTAACGGTCTGTGGGGGAGGGGTGAGGGTCAAAATTGCTACCCTAAACATTTCAACACTCCTTTCAGGTCGTGTTTCACAAAATACAGAAATATGCGGCATCCTAGAATATATTTCTTCAGCAACAACAAAAAAAGAAATAAAAACATACGACTATACAGAAGAAGTTTGGTCGAGGGATTAATTCGATTATTAATTAAAATACATCCATAAAAGATGGTGAACGGTTTTTTCACAAAATGCCCCTGAAATCATTTCAAATGAATTTGTAAAATTGGATTTCATATTGTTCGATACAAGAATACATGATTCTGAACTCATTCAGATCATCTTTTCCAGTACCTTGACGACCTTTTCAATCGTGATATTAGTATTATTCATTCTACATGGGCAATTACAGCCTCATGGAACATATACTCTGCATGAAGATAATACTTTCAGGGGAGAGAGAGCTGTAAAATGATCGCAAGGCATGCAGGAAAATTTGCTGTGCTCGGAGTCTCAACCGCAACATATTGCAGAAATTGTAGGAAATGCATATAGTAGATGATAAGTGTCTGGATCATCATAGCTATTGTTGAAGAAAGGAATGCCATTTTTCTAGCATAGATCTAACCGTCCGAAGTGTAGAAAGGTATGTTGAAGAGGATCAATATAATTTAGTACTATACAGAGAGAATTCAAATATAAGTGCTCTGGTACTGTCGTAACCAAGATTTTCAGAATGCTAGAGTTGAGTTTATAAGGCCATAGGATCGAAGTAAATTTATCAGGGTGATATTGAACTCAAAGGATGAGTTCCTGTCAGAAAATTTTTCCAATTTGTATTCAGAAATGAATAGCCTTTCTCCTTAGCTTCGTGACGCATTTCCGTTTTTATACTACTTGTGTAACATAGTTCAAAATTGAACAGTAATCTACATAGATTTCCATCAACAGATTTGAAATTTCGTCGCAAAATATGACTCCGTTCTGGAAATATAACAGTCTGGAATTTTTCTCGATGTTATAAAACTTTGACATAATGCAAAAGATCCAAACTTCTGAACTGAGTCATGTCCTATGACGAAATTCGAAATCTGTCATTAAGATTCCATGCAGATTACTATTAAATTCCAAATGGTAAAATACTGATAATACTGAAAGGATAATGCTTTGTCGGGTTCAAGAGAAAGGCGTTTTCTTTTCCGAAGACGAAGGAGAAAATTTTCCTGATACGATCATATCAATTGTGTCTAATATCACTCTTCATACCTTCAGTTCGATTATATGGCCTTAAGCTGAGCACTAGCATCCTGAAAATCCTGGTGACGCGAGTACCAGAGCACTTATATTTGATTTCTCCCTGTAGCACTTAGTTATTTCAACCCTATTCAGCACCCCTTTGTACATTTCTGATGGCTACACCTATGCTAGAAAAATGACCTTCATACTGTCATTCATGCACTCTAAAAACAATAGATTTTTCACCGAACCCCCGAAAAGTGGTCGGTAGATTTGAAAAAGCGTCCACTTGCCTCCAAAGGCTTGAAAATCGGGTCTTCTCCAACGCAAACGGGAATAGCCTTCTCATATGAAACTGTTTTGTAAGCTATGTACAGCAAGAAAAGGTTTCGTTAGAAAATGCTAAGACTTTAAAGTTTATAAATAAAATTTAATGGGTCTTTCCTAAAACCCAATAGCTTCGTGCTAAACCATTAGAATTGAATATGAACCTCAAAAGGTTTCACATTTTCTTGCGAAATTGTTTCCGCTGTACTAAACATATAAACATGTATTACATGAGAATGTCCTTCCCGTTCTTGGAGAAAGAATCTTCAAATGTTTCGTAGAACTGAATAATCGCTTTTCAAGCTTTTGCAGACAAGTGGCTGCTTTTTCAAATCTACGAAACCTTTTCGGTGGTTTTGATAAAACCTATGTTATTTTGAGTGTATTTGCAATGATCCAGACACTTATCATCTACTATATGCATTTCCTGCAATTTCTGCAATATGTTGCGGTCGAGACTCCGAGCACAGCAAATTTTCCTGCATGCCTTGCGATCATTTTACAGCTCTCTCTCCCCTGAAAGTATTATCTTCATGCAGAGTATATGTTCCATGAGGCTGTAATTGCCCTTGTAGAATGAATAATACTAATATCACGATTGAAAAGGTCGTCAAGGTACTGGAAAAGATGATTTGAATGAGTTCAGAATCACGTATTCTTGTATCGAACAATATGAAATCCAATTTTGGAAATTCATTTGAAGATATTTTTATTGTAGGCCATTTTTTTCACAAACGGTCCCCCTTCTTTATCACATCTTCGTATATAGCTCGGTATCTCATTGTACTATCATTACTCTCCTTGATTTCGTGAATAAGTTGTTTATACAAGGGGAAAGGCGGATTTTCGGGATTTTCAACATCCCCGAATCCTAAATCGGCACTGTCCCGCTTGAGTCTGTCCTTGTGTAATTTAATAGCCAAATTGATGTTCACGCTCTACTGGCGCTCTATATACTTTTAGATAAGCGTGTTTGCTTGCTTCGTATCTAGTTATCATCTTTTTCGGTCAACAAAATGCGAAAACATCATTCCTATCCAGCGAGCCATTCTGACAATTAGAACCGACCGTATGCGTTTGGATTGTACGGAAATTTATATAAACTAACGAAGCACAATAGAAAATCTGCTCGTCCAATAGTATAGAGATCTGTGGTTTTGTAGTTCTATCATATTCTACTGTCGATTTTCGATAGACTTCATTACACGATGTTGATCGATACCTAATGTTAAGATAGATACAAATTAGTACTCGACTCATTTTGTAGGACTCACACGTGGGATTCGAGAGCCGTCCGGTGGCCAAGAATAATAAAGGATATCCTCGGCAGTTCTAGTGCGGACTAGGTGCATTCACGTTGATATTTCTATGTTATCAAATCCTTTACATGGTGACTGATCGCTTACTATCTTTTGTGGAACTCACATATGCTTTCGAAGTAAATGATGAGCGGAGGTTTAAGAGCAAAAGTTTTGATACTCTGTCCCTCCCCTCCGTCTGTAGTTGAAGATGTATCCTCAAGTAAACCCCGCACCCTCCTTTACACACCTTAGCAATCAGCAATTTTTAATCATAATATGTCATAGCTTGGTTTTCTGTTTCCTAGACTGAAAGGATAGGGTCTGGAAACGGGCATTCACCTGTGTCTGTCTGTCTGTCTGAAGCGAGCACAAAAACAACCATTTTTCAGCCCCAAGTGAGGATTTCCGTGGCCCAAATTACCATTTCTGTGGCACACTTGTAAATCTCTGTGTCCGATATGACCATTTTTATGGCAGAAATGGCCATTTGTGAAGCATGTATTGTTGGCGGATCCAGTGAGTGGTCAAGCAGAATAGACGCTTCTACTGATCAAGTAAGCGAGGGGGCAGTCACAGTCCCTAAAAGGAACTTTGACGCCTCCATCGCTAGGTTTTTGAACGGTGTGATCCAGTTGTTAGGTGAAACTCAACGTCTTTCCCCTCTGAAAGATATTTAAGCAGCTAACGAAAACTGTTAATAGTGAATGCTAGTTACTAGTCAGTGGACTAGAGAGCTCCCCCTCTATCAGGAGCAAAATCGTGGTTCAGTCACTATTTCGCACCACTATTTTACACTTATTTTGGATGCGCTTTTCTTTCAATTGTTCTTGGAAATTTTTCATTTTCTTCTAATCAATACCCCACTTTCACTTATTCACCCTCTGTATTTCTTCTCTTGATTGAACTTATCCAGTCATCTTTTTTGAAAATTTTAGGATGTGTGGCGGAAACAGCTGATGAAGTGGGCTGTTCATATATTTACATGTGTGAGTTCTATCAGTCTAGGGTCCAGTGAATCGATTTTCCATTCACGTTACTTGTTGATTCAATGCGCATTATCAAAAAATGGATTACGAAAACAGAAAACTAACGAGCTAATATCAACAACGAAAATGAAAACTACACTTTAAAAAAAATAGGTTCTTTCCGGAACTTGAAAAAAATTCTTCCCATGGGCACACCGGAAGAACTTTTTTGGGTTCCGTATAGAACTTCAAAAGGTTTGGCTTGTAGGCTGCAAAACCTTTCAGGTTTTGTAAATCTTGAAAAAGTTTTGTAGCTTTGACACCGAACCTTTTAAAGTTCTATACGGAACCCAAAAAAGTTCTTCCGGTGTGCCCATGGGAAGAACTTTTTTAAGTTCCGGAAAGAACCTATTGTTTTAGAGTGTAGGGCACCCATCAGAAAAGACGAAGCGAAAAGATTCGTGTTATTACATTTGCTGTAGGTTGTCTTAGTATTAATTAAGCTATAAACTGAAAAAATAAGGTGTCACACGAAACCTCTGAGGTTTCGTCAAGTTTTACTGTACTTAATAAGTGCCCGTGGTATCATACGAAACCTGTAAGAGGTTTAGCAATATCCAAGGTTTTGTAAAATTCTTTATAGAGTTTTAAAATAAAAAAAATGTTTCGTCCTGAACCCTTTGAAATTTGCGTTACCACTGACGTTTTGTCAAAAACCCTTTTTGAGTTTCGTATAGAAAACATTTCTTAAATATGCTTCGTGTAGAACTAGGGCCACGAAGTTACCATTACCAAGTCGCTACATGTCCAAGGTGCTGGCAACTTATCCATTACTAGTTACATGTTTACGGTAACGGGCCATTACCAGTTACTGGGCAACGGAGTAATGAGTTGAGCCACTCCTCTAATATGCATCAAAAAACGTTTTAAGAAAAATTATGAAATTCTACGAAGTTCGACTAAAGTATATCAGGCTGGGGAAATCCATTTGTTAAATCCCTATTTTCACGATTTTCAGTTCATATTTTTCGAGAAAAACATTTATTTCCACAAAGTATGAAGTGTTTCATTGCAGTTTGTTTTTTTCTCACGGAAACCCGTTTCTGCATTCAGAAACAGATTTTTAAAAAAAGAAGAGTAAAAGTGAAAATAATAAAAATTCCTGTATCAGATTCAGATTCCTTGAGGCCGACTTGCCTTCCTCAAACTTTTTAGAATATCGTGTTTTTCGCGAAAACCTACTTTCGTGATAATTGGAGGAGTCACCGATTCCGTTGCTCCGATACCGTTACCGGGTAACTGGTAACGGAAGCATTACCCGTTACTTGATGAAATATTCTATTTCTAGTTAGATCATTTGCTAGCTGAGTAAATAAGAATGGTGAGTTTGATTTTAGAAGCTACAATAGAATGAAATGTTTTTTCCTATTTAGATCAAACATCTCATGCCGATCGTTTCGCTCACCGGAACTTGGAGGAACTAGTAGAAAAAATGCCTGAAAATTGCGGTGTTCTCTAAGGAAAATACATGGCGTCGCTGGAACATGGAAAAAGTCTCCTGGCCACAAACTTTCCTGCTTTTTCTAGTGAGTTCAGAGTTAGTTGGTGTGTCTTTCCGCAACAAGCGGCACGACGCCTGGGAAAAAACTTGGGAAAGTTTGTGGTCGAAATGTTGCTTCCATGTTCCAGCGATATCATGTGTTTCACTATAGGATATAGTGATTCGCTCTTACTTTTCTACCGATTATCACAGGACCCAGTTATTTTTTTAGAGAATGGGAGGTTCTAGCATTGAATGCTGATGGAAAAATACTTCCGCAATGTAGTGTAGCATTCGGTGAAACTTACATTCAATGTTGAATCGTGCATTGTAAAGAACTCCAAGTACGAAAGGCTCGCTATCAACTATTAAAAATGAATACTTTTTAAGAAACCTAATTTCTACGAAACCTCAAAGGATTTCGATTTCGTTGCAAAAATCGGAACTCTTTAGGGTTTTGTGTGGCACGTTTTTTTCTTTCAGTGTAGTTACATGAGTTCCACATTTAAACCTCAAAGGGGCTAACTCCTCATACTCCTCTTTATTATTTTATGACATAGAATTTAATTGATCAAATTAAGACGTAGAATATTCGAAAGCAACATCTTGTTGCGGTTTCGATGATTCATTTATGTCTAAGGAAATCAACCTTTAAAGAGAAGCAGTAAAAGTAAGAGAAAAACGACGGGAAAAATGTTCGAAAATACAGAGAAGCTTAGGACTCTCGATATTAGTCTTATGGACTAAGAGGAAATAGTTTGGTTCAGAGACAACATCGTTTTCGATCTGTTAATGAATGTGTGATAAGTTTTCCTCGAATGCTTTGTCGTTGTGAACTCTAGCTACACTGAAAAAAAATAAGGTGTCACACGAAACCTCCGAGGTTTCGTCAGCTTTTACTGTACTATATAAGTGTCCGTAGGATCATACGAAACCTGTAAGAGGTTTAGCAATATCCAAGGTTTTGTAAAATT
>OENT01001667.1:0-37248 GCA_900239685.1 Rotaria macrura
AAATAGACATTTTCCTGTATCAAACTAACTGTTAGTAGCAAAACCGATATTGATTTTAGGGTGAATATGAGGGGAGTTTAAACAAGAAGATAAACCGCATAATGCATTAATAGTCGTTTTCGAGCGTTCAATACCAAAAACACCACTGATACGTAAATAAAATAAAAACATATTATACCTTCTCTTTCGATCGAATGTTGTTATTGAAAAAACCCAAAAACCAACTATTACTTGCTAGAAGTGTTAGCGTTAGTGTTGATGCATACTAACACTAAACGAAGGGTGATGATGTTTGTTCGTCTAATCTATAATGCTGGGATACCTGCCAGAATAGAAGAAGGTATGGCTTTGAGTCTCATGAAAGTCATCTTTTTCTTCGTTCTATACATATAGAAGCTGATAAATACCAGGATCTATCAGTATATTCAATACTAACCAGAAATTTACCAAATCTAAATTCGTCAAACTTTTTCAATATGGATATAGTTTCTTTTATCTCTGTTCACTTTTGTAAGGCCAGAATATCATTTCATTTTAAATAAAATCAAAACAAATTTCTATGTTTCACACCATCAAGCAAGAAATTAAAATTATTTGGTAAATTTTTAAACACTCGAAGTCTACCGTATCTTCTTCTCGTACTGAATTTTCAAGCTACCATTCTGACTTCTTGATCTGACGTCAAATTGTTGGTTTTGACATCAAATTGATGGCAATTATGTCGCAATTGTTTATCAAAGTAAGAATTGATTTCATAGATACAAGGTGGTTTTCTACTTCCAGTTTTGATCTAAAAATAGCACTTTAATAGGAATCAGAACTTTTTTGTACAGGATTATGGTTCTTAACCTTGAACATATTAGAAGCTATGCCAATTATAGGAGGCTCTTTCTCCTTCGATGAGCGTGTAAGTGCAGATATGAAAGAAGAGCATACAAGCACCCTAAGGGGAAAACATCCGACTGCAGTACTCCGGTGGACTTCATAGGACTCCCAATAATTCTGGAGTTCTGAAAAATAGAATATTGCACATTTTCTTTTCCATATATTAGAATACGAATACTTAACTAAGTACTCATTAGGTACCTACGTAAAAACTGGGGTGCACACCTAATTAGTAGCAACTAATGCCAGTACTCACTTAATTATCACCATTTAAGATAATCTGTCATCTAATTAGAAATACTTAAGATCAACTACCATATAATTAGAGCTAATTAAAGTCAGCACCGATATTATTGGCCATCATTAAGACTATTATTCACGTAATTAGTGGATCTCAACTTAGTACAAACCCAAATCAGTGTTAATTTCGTCAGTACTGATTTTAATTGATTCTAATAAGGTGATAGCTGAGCTTAATTAGTGCTAATTATACGACAGTGTAACATATCCCGGATCTCGAGTGGACCGAAGAAGCAGGATATACCACAAAAAACAAAAGACACTGTCATCCTATCACGATCATCTATAAATGGGACAACTAGCTACTTCTTATAGAGAGATGCCGCATCTCCCTTGGGTACCTGACGGTGAAGAATCTGTCAAAAATGGTCAGCGAGAGAAATAAGGTGAGAGACCCCAACGTCGCGAGATACGGCATCTGTCTAAGAGAAGTTACCTTAGTCGCGTCGTATGTTTCATAGATCATGTATTCTTCAGATGAGAAACCGTGGACTTATGGTCCTTGAAATCATGTGATCTTGCTTGTTGAGTGGAGCTGGCGTATCCAACTTCTCCGACTTCCCCTAAACTTTGAATATGCGATATGGTTCGAAAAATTAAAAACATCAGTCGGCCATGGTGGGCCTGCAGATCAGGCACCAGATTAGGCCAAAAAAAGGTGACTTGTTCGCATATCTTATAGGAAGAACGAAAATATTTATCATAGTATTACAATGGTTGAAGAACGTTCAAATGTAATTATGTTCTTTGTTCAAAGATTTGCCAAAGTAAAACATTTCCGACAGAATGTCATCAAATATTTTGATTCCTTTTACTGTAGTGTTATCAACTGCGTCAGATAAATGATACTCAATAAGGAAACAAAAGAAGACATTTGTAGTAAAATTTGTCATCAAAAATAAAATTTTGATAATATGCGAACATGTATTGAAATGTTCTCCAAAATAATTCTGAAAATTTTAGTGCCCAAATTAGTCAATGTTTACCAAGGGCATAATTGATAGAATAGAAAAATATAAATTAATTTTATCGGAAGTTTGTGATAGTCATTTAGTGGACTTCAATCGTTTTGGAAAGCAATTCTAATTGACTGATGAAACAACTAAAAAAAGACAATAGACTTCCGGCAGCTTAAATATAAGATAAATTATTTAGACACTCTAATTATTTAAACGAGAGGGTGGTCGTAGTTGTGCTGGTGTTTTCAATCTCTGCATTTACTCTTACACTCACAACTCACCCATTCAAAAACGCAAACTTTCATTATTCGTGTCGATCGAATTAGTTAGATTCATGAGTACTTTTCAACTGCCTAGAGTGATATCGTTGACTTCTATACTCATGCATATTTTTTTGAGTAAGGCTCTGATATAAAGAAATCTCCGCGTCAAGTAAGTAACATTTACGAAAGATTCAAGAGAATCTATAATTATAATTGGTTGAAATCTTCATAAATCAACAATAGTTTCATTTTTAATTAAAAATAAATGTGAAAACTTCGGACTTATGTCCGAGAGTTATGTGTACTTCAAAAATTGAATGAGACAAATCATTCATTCTGGAATGTGTGCACGGAAGAAGTATCTTGGTAAACCTTTTTGGGAAACTCCAAAACTATTGGTCATCTCAGACATATCTAGGCAATTTTGTTTCTAGATGCAGTTTTTGTGTATTTCGAGACCTTTTTCAGGCGATGTCTTTTTAGAAAGCTGCGATTTGGTTCAAAAATAATATCAAATTCGGAATCAGCGTTAAATAGTGAGTCGATTTATATACGTTGTGGAGAATTCTGAGAAAAAAAGTTTTTTTTGAAAAAATCCCTGTACCCCACCCCAGTGATTGTTTGGTGAAAAATGACAATTTTTTCAATAATTCAGTCAATTCTTGACGGATTCTTTTCATCTTCGAACTCGACCGAGATACTGATGAGAGGATTCTGTGCACAAAATTTCAGCTCAATCGAACGTAATTGTGAAGAGTTATCGTGTAAACAGACGGCCGGCCAGACTCACTGACCGATTCTAGACTGTAATCACTTTTTGAGTACACAAAAATTATTGATTGTGCTCGAAAATTTTTATTTGCATAATACTACTACCAATAATATATATATATATATAATATTGCGCGAGAAGATTATTCTGTTAATGTTAATTGAAATCTGAGAATGTGAGTTAAATTTAATAGTTAAGTCAATTAATTTTACAAAAGAATCAAAATCGGGGAAACTCGAATTGTTAAATATGAACAATTGAGATAGTTTAGTTGAAACTGATAAACAGGATTCTTCATTTCGCTCGTTGCGTAATGGAATTATTTGTACATCTCTCTATATCGATATATACATATTAGAGGGAGCCATAAGGAAATAGAATGATACTTTATACATATTTCGAATAGTAAAAATAATACTAAGATCCAGTTTTGATTCAAAATTTTGAATCACGAAAACATTTTTGGTAAAAAAAATGATGGGACAAAACAGAGATATCTAAAAGCTGAAAATAAGAATATGAGGAAGATATCTTAGCTAAACATGTCGAGATAAACGAAATTCAGATGCGACCGTACGCAGAGAATCAAGATAGAAGCACGCAGAGACTGTGTTGCCACTTTGTATTTCAACACGCTCATTTGAATTGATTCTATTTCAAGATAAAAACGAAATATTAATGAAGGAAAATAAAGTTGAAGCTGGCAAATAGCATTATCTAAGAGAAAAAAAGGCATAAACTGTGACACACGATGATATCTGATATTCACAGAGTTTAATGGAAAACACTTTTTGTTGTTGAGAACATACATTCACAAATTATTCTTCAGCAGTCAACAAAAATTCATAGAAGACTATTCATCATCTCATCATGTGTAATTACAAGTGAAAGACACGAATAGTCGCATACTTTTCAAGTCTCAAGAAACATTGTTAAAATTTTTTGAAAACCTACAATTTTCGAGCATCACTACCGATCAAGCAATCGGCTTGCGTCTCTCGGTAGGAAACATTTTTATTGATACTTGTTCACATCTTTGATATTGTTGATTTGAAAATATATTTTCGGTTAATGAAATATGAACTAGGCAATCGGCTAACATCAATGAAGCATGTGAAATATAGTTCAAGTCATTGTTCAAGTCTAATGTCATGGAGCGCTTTCCATCACATGAAATTTGTTGAGCAGAGATCATCAATTCAAATATTATCGAAATTTACCTTTTAAAGTAATTATACTAACTTTCCTAAGCACTTGATCATTATTCTGTCTAGTAATGCGTGGCTTTGTTAAACACTATGTCATGTGACTGAACTCAGTGCCCCGTCCCTTTGTTTCGACAGCATGATATCTTGTCTTGAAGTTGGACAACTCGATATTTTTCTTTTCCCTAATTGACGAGATCAATGTATTGATGAACAGAAATGCCAGTCTCTCTAATCAAGAACGTAAAGAAATGAACAATCATCAGTACATGAAGAAATAACGTTCAATCAATGTTCCTGATAATAACTGGAGAGAATAAACTGGAAAAAACGTCTGTTATGTTTTTAAATTTTAAATTTTATGGTAATCAATATTAAATGATGTACTTATTGCGTTAAAGTTCAGCTGTCTAATAGAGTTTAATCGCGAAACAGACAAACTTTGAGAATTATTGTTTGTCATTTGTTTCAAGTAACAGTTTTTGTTTTCTTGTGATATTCTTTTATTACTTTACATTTAATATCAGTCTTATCATACCAAGGTGACAAACGACACATTCGTATATTTTTATTTCGTCATCTTTCGAACAACGATAATGTCAACGATGGTTTTTTCAACTTCAGTTGATACAAGTATCAACGCATACCTATTCAAGTCGAAAATAAAAAAGGTTCGACTTTATCCCATTTTAGTTCAAATATTCATAATGATGAAATGCTTTTCTTTTATCGTTTCAGTATTTATTCGTGCCGTTCTTTTTCTTGTCGGGACTATTAGCTGTACTTATTCCATGTCTCATCGTTTTATCAAAGAAAACCGATGATTGTTCTCGCCCTGGTCCATCACCAAGACCTGCAGAATGGAATGCAAGCGATTATCAATCGAATAGTGATTACTATAAAGATTTAAATAGTTCCCATGCTTTCATTCAAGAAGATAATCTTCGTCTGGATCGATTATCATCAGCACGATTTTGTCCTGGTGATAGCTCGAAAATTATTTATCTAAGAAAACAATACCACATGCCTGATTTAAATGGTTCATCTACTACTTTACATTTTTCTGATATAACAATTACACTTCATTCGAAAACTGTTCAATTAACTCGGCCAATTTGGGATATTCATGATCAGCAAGTAAATACTAATTAATTTGTTGAATTAATTAGGTTTTGTTAAACACTATCAAATGCGAATGTTGCCTTATCGAGCTTATAAGTTACGACTCTCTTATAGGTCTGGACAGATGGATTGCAAAATAGAGATATTGACGCACGATTAGTCTCCTTCTGTCCCTGTTAAAAATTCTCGTCAATAGTTGCTTCAAGTCCAGTGAGTTAAACTTTTCTGTCGCTTGGCTGGATTCAGAGAAGCTACTTTAAAATATTCTCTGGCCATACATCTGAGAGAGTTCTTCACTACACGTATTTTTTTTGGTTTTCTAGCCGACGATCTATATATGTGGGACAAAAAACGTTTTGGTCTCCATATCGCGTACATCTATATTAGACAAACTCATCGATTCGGATTGAAGGTTTATTTTAACTCGAAAAACCGGTTAAATATATATATCGACAGGAAACAGCCATGATGAACATGATGAACAGTAATGTCGTCGTGGAAGTATCCATTTTAAGTTTCATAAAATCTTGATTCTCTCCAGAGACCCACGAGTCAATCAAAAAAGCGACTCGTCACCGGCTCGTCATGCTGGCGAGTTGCTCATTGCTGCATCGCCTCGCCTCGCCTAGAGTTTATAACAAAATAGTTATTTTTAGGTAGTTTTTCAACCACCCATAACAATCACTATCTTTTTATTTTATACAATCAAATAAAGAACATTTTATTCATTTACATAAGTGAAAAGAACAAACATATTAATGATAATCAAATAAATAAAGGTCGTTCATTCTTTTACGGAGCGTATAGACAATGCTATGAGAACTGCGTCAGTGCAATAGTTGGACTAGACTAAATAATTAAATATACGTGTATCCAGAGTGTGCTAAAGGTCATCTAGCAAAAAGAAAACTGCATAGATGCACACGATTATGATCAAATGAAATAATTTTTTTTCTAATGGTAGAGATACTTCAAAGTTTTTATTTATCAGTAAAAAGTTTAATAAAATCAATTAGACTTATTATCACTAATTTAAAAGATAAAAATTCACATTTCTATGCAAAAAATAAACTATATAATTGGGGTTTCCGTAATCTAACGCGAATTCCTCTGTTCTTAGATTTTCAAAATTATGTAATACTTTATTTGAATCCTTGAGTTTTCTCTATTCTATCTAACTTCACAAAATCCTCTCAAATCGTTTTTCACTGACAAGATCTGCAAACACCAGTGACGTTAGTTAAAGTTTGATAAAGTACTCCTCTGGACAGTGAACTACATAGCAACGCTACTCGAGAACTCACTGAAGAATCATATTTTTAGAGGTCTTATTTACTGATCATTTTGGTTAACAGATGTTCTATGTTCATCAAAAAAGGTTGTTCCCCGAGTCAAAATACTGGAGAACGGCAAATAGTGCTCGTCAAGCATAGCAATATTTTCTAGTACTATGACTCAGATACCGTTAGTTCTTGATGAAAATAGAACAATTTTTTAACCAAAATGATCAGTATAACAATCTCTACAAAATGGAATTTGCGAATAAACTTTGGGATACATTTCTATTTTTTGTGGTTGATGACTGATAGAAGTGTGTTGGAAAAAGTCAAACTCCGTGTTCAAGTAGATGATGCTAGATTTCAAGTGCGTTAATAAGCTGCTACCACTTGAATAGAAGCTTGGAAGTATCCTCAACCATCACGAAAAATATCAGATTGTTTGTTCATCACTCTGTCGAAATAGACAATTTTCTTTTTTAAGCTGATTGTTGAGACACCGTGCAAACTAATTTATTGTCCCGATTCGATAAACTTCCCTACAAATGGAAACACTTAGAAAGAGCTGCATAAAATCGAAAGATATCCTTAAAGATTTTCCATTTATTCATCAAAAATAACATTCTAAGTATAGGCGAGTTACAAAGTCAACTCGTGCTCGCCGCGGTGTAGAACATGCCACTCGCCCCACCTCGTGGCGGTGTGAGGCGAGGCAAGGCGAGTAAACTCGGCGATTTTTGGATCTCTGATTCTCTCTAGGGTTTTTATCGACTTGTGAATGAGTATTTTCATACTGAGAAGTTTCTCAGGAAATGAATCGAGTGTACCATAAAAGCATTCTAATCATCGGATTCCTGATGATTATGTTTTTTCAGTGTCTATTCCACTGGATCTGAAACTTGATCAATAGTAAAGAAATACGTTTTCTCATGAGATTATTTTTATATTCTGAAAGATTAAAATCCTGTATCTTGCAAAATCTATTCATCTTGACTCTTATATACATTTACGTGTTAAAAACTACTATACTGCAGGTATTCTATCCTCAATACTCTTCTAGAAATGCACATGAATGTATCAGAGGATTTGATCAATTTTTCAAACATGTATTTCTATACTAATAATAAAGTCAAAAGCAGAAAGTCAAATCTCAATTTAAGATGTCCTTCTGTTTTGTTTGGTGCGCAAAATGTTCACACCACACCTGATTTATTTTGCGACAACTGAATCAAACTCAAGTTGCAATGTATTTCGAATGATAGAGAATTTCATGTGTAATGAAAAACTATAGTTTGGTTTTTAAAACTTAATTATCATCCTAATCGTATGTTGAAAAAGGAGATGAGTAACCATTTATGATTATTGTCAAACTAGGATGAATTCCCAGCACTCCACATTTTCTTCATAGAATAGTTAGAGAATGTCGTTATTAGATCAGAATATGCAAATACTTTTCTTAAAAAAATCGTATTTCTTTAGTATCGATCAACTTTCAGAATCAAATGAATAGAAACTGAAAAAACGTTATCTCCGGGAATCATATGATTAGAATGCTTTTATTGTATACTCGATTTATTTCCTAAGAAATTTCTCAGCATGAAAATATTCATGCAAAGTCGATGAAAACTCCTAAATGGGTTAAGAATATATAAAACTTAAAAAGTATTATTGTATCATAACAATGAGTTTGAAAATCACCTGGGATATTCTTAATCAGACTTCCCAGTATTTCCTGAAGCAAGCTGCTTAGGAAGGGAGCCGGAGAAAAAAACTGGACCACTCCCATTCACGACACCATACAATAGCTAAAATGTTGCATGAAAAGCGCGGATCAAGCGACTAAACAATGCAGTGAGGTAGAATTCGACAAACCATCAACTACATCATTTTGCTGAATGATCTTCGGGGGGAACGAATCGAGTTTGACTTTTCATTAGAGAATGGATGGTTTTATTTTTTGGTATTTTGTATTCTACGCATGATAGAGAATTAATTAAAAGTTGACTAAAAATTAGCAGTAAGTAAATGAATTCTAACAGTATTTCCACGATTAGTATGAAGACCTGTGTTGTGCCTTGTCATGTGTCACATGTTTATTCTGCAGGAATTGTAATAACATATTAAAAATGGCATGATTGTTTTTCTTTTTTGAAAGTTTTATTGGATAGATAAACAAACAATATTATTTTTATCGAATCGAGCTTCATCCGGTCTTAATCAAATATTTCAATTAAATCTGCCTGATGATCCATTGAATATAAAAGATTTCATCGAACCGATTCAAATAACTGATTACCCAATAAATATTGATAATCTTCTCGTTAATCAACAAGCTTCTCGCTTGGCATTTAGTTGTCAAGTGTATGCTAATTTATCCATCGAAGAAACGGCCAATAGGCAATACTCGGAACAAATAAATCCCAGTCGGGTTTACAAATTTGATAAATTATTTATTCGTCATTGGGATGAATATATGCTAGGTCGACGTCATCATCCATTTGTTGTTTCCATTGAAAGAAATAAAGGAATATTTAAATTTACTTCAACACCTATAGATGTTCTTTTCACTATTGATAGCGATTCACCGACACGTCCATTCGGCGATTCCAAGTCGCAATGGTCATTCAGTTCGACAGGAAATTCATTTGCGTTTACGCGACAACATGACGAGACTAGTGAAGTTGCATGGTCAACAAATCTCGACATATACACAGTTGATTTAACGAAATCGAATGCACCAAATATTTGTATAACATGTTCGAATCAAGCAGCAGATACTGATCCCAAATATTCTCCGATTGACGAGCAAGTATTGATCTATCGAACGCAATCAACACCAGGCTACGAATCGGATAAATTTAAAGTTAAATTATACGATGGTAATTTCTTTCGATTCTTTCGTAGATATCATTACATCCAGTGTATCGTTTCGATCACGTACCATGAATCCATATCTAACTTACTCATCTATTCAGACTAAACTCTTTTCTTTACGTTTAAGTTAACAAATCTACACACTGAAGAAAATGGTCACATTATCGAAACTGATAAGGATTCGTGGAAGTTACAGATCGTAAAGAAGTTCGAAACCTTGCACCGAATTTGAACCTTTTTTTAGTGCAGCCGCGTGAGTAAATCTTTACGTCTCTTTTTATAAAGTAAAATGAGTACGTAGAAATCGATAAACCCAATGGTTAGATCATAATTAGTGATGCCAAAACTGAACGACGGTGTATTAGTAATACTTCACGTGATCTGAATATATGATTCCTTGGGATATTGTTACCATGATCAAAGAGATCAATCCTACCCCTTAGAACCCTTGCAGAGCTTCGGAGAATTAAGTCATAATTTATTAAAACAAAAATATGTCTGAGTATCACTGCGACTTTAACAAGTAAAACTAAAAGTTGAGGCAAATACAACAACAAAACAACATTTTTGATCCTGTCAGTTCTATCGCCAAATTTCACAAGCTATTGAAAAATCCCAGTATGATTCGTATACTCAGTTGAATGAATTTCACTTGAACAACAGATAAAGTACTTTAGGATTTTCAATGACGAAATCAATGACGAATCCGACGTTTGAATCATGTCCAATTAACCAAGTACTGATTGAACATGCTTGGAAATCAACCGATCCAGCCCGAAACGTTTTTTATTCTTTTTACTCAGCTAAATCTTTGACTAAAGCGCTTGAAATCATCAAAAAGTCTCTATCAAAACAAAATTTCTCAAACAAAAATAGAATTAATAGAACAGAACATAGATATCGCTACGGTCAATCATATCTATCGTGCACTCGCAATATTCTCGAGAGTAGAATTCGGAAGTATGATTTTCTCTAATTCTTCAACTTAGATTAGCGAGTGAAACGGTGAGCACCCAAACATTTGTTGAGAAAGAGTCAATCCTATAGATTTTGAGCAGTTTTTCTGAATGAAAAGTTTCTTTCGAGTTTGATCATCCGATGCGTTAGTTTAGGACTCGTACGTAGTTGAAAATACTTTGTCAATGGGAAGATATACAATATTTTTATGTCTGAAGTTCGGAAATAAACAATCGCAACTTTAAATGTAAACTTTTTCGACTCGCTCATAAAGAGCATCTCGCACCGTGAGTCAACTCATTGGATTGTCAAAATTAAAGAAGAAGACATGTTCCTCAGAAGCATAGTGTCTTTTCCAAGTGTGTACGCCAGAACGAAAAGGACATGGAGTTGTGAATTATAATCATTAGTGAGTTCGAGTATCATGCAAGATACTTATTTGTTTATTTGTCGGATCGTGCAATTTAGTCTATCAAACGATCATTTCTTTATTATGACAATAGTCTCAACTAAACAATCTCAATGTAATAGCTTACTTTTCCTGAATTATATTGGTAATTACTAAAGAAATATTCAGATCCTATTGATAGAAAACCTCTGCGAATGCAATTATCGTAGGACCGGGATCGGAGCATACAAAGTGACCCATTTCAGCACCTCCTAATTTGTACCTGATTCCACCACCAGAGGCCAATCCGAGCTCTGATTTGAAATCAGCAGATGCCTGACAGTGGAATCCGAATGCCATTGGGTTGGTCGAATCCCTACATAATTCGGTCGATATAGTATATCTTCTCACACAAATCTGAGCAAATTAGATGAGATGTGATGATCGGAATAATTCTACTGAGTATCGATGTAGACAAGAAAGAACTCATTTCTCTGTAGAAAAAAGTAATTTATCGCTATAAATGTTGAGAATATCTAACGCTGTAATGCGAAGTAGATTTCGGTTTCTTCAGAAAGGGTTAGTTGCTTTTACTGTAAACATATCCCAGAGAAAAACATGAAGTGTATTAGATTTAGGGCTCTTAGTGATATTTTTCTTCTTAAATCTCTGCTAGGTGCGACAACAAGAATATTACTCGACGAATGGGACAGAAGTATTCAAGCTGCGACATGGTCACATGATGGTCAATCACTCTTGCTCGAATTGGGTGAAGAAGGAAGTCATGTTATTTATCAAGTATTAAATGTTCTAACTCCAAATGAAACTATTGTTCAACGTTTGGCAGGTGGTGGAACTTGGCATGATGCTTATTTACATCCAAATAAAAGTGATATACTACTCGCTACATATGATGATTTTGTTAATCCGACAAATATCGTATTACAGACAAAAGACGGCATAGTTCCCATCACAACACATAACGATCTGTTAATGTCTAAAGTTCACATTAGCTATGATTATGAAGCGTTCAATTTTGTAGGCGCAAGAAACGAAACAGTTTCAGGATGGCATTTATCACCTGTGAATCGTTCAGACAGCGAATCACCTCTCGCTTTTTTAATACACGGCGGTCCACAAAATAGTTGGTACGATACTTGGGGACGAGGATGGAGTTTTCAAGCATTTGCTGGTCAAGGCTACTCTGTTATTGCCATTAATTTTCATGGATCAGATTCGTATGGGCAAAATTTTACTGATAGTATTACCGGTGAATATGGTACATTACCCTATGAAGATCTGCAATTAGGACTCACTGCTGCTCTAAAACGGTATTCATATATTGATGAAAATCGAACGATCGCATTAGGCGCCAGTTACGGAGGATTTATGATTAATTGGATTGCTGGACATCCTGAAATGAGTCGGCGTTTTCGAGCTCTTGTGTGTCATGATGGCTTATTTGACATGAGAGAAATGGCTTATGCTACCGAAGAATTATGGTTTTCTGAACATGATGCTGGTGGTTTTACTCCTTATGAAAATCCCGAAGCCTTTGAGAAGTTTAATCCGATTAATCATGTTGCAAATTGGTCTCAACCAATGTTAGTCATTCATGGCGGACTTGACTATCGTGTTCCGGAAACACAAGGCATCGGTGCATTTACAGCTTTGCAGCGACAAAGAATTCCAAGTCGGATGGTTTACTTTCCAAAAGAAAATCATTGGACACTGAATCCATATAATTCACTTGTTTGGTATCGAGAAATATTTAACTGGATGAAACAATGGACCAAATGAACAAAACCTGATTGAATTTCTTCTCAGTCTTGACATACATTCTTTTTAAATGTTTCAATTGTAACCTGCATTACCGTTATTTTATCTTAAACCAGTACACTTGATCGAAATTGACTAGTTGATGTGGCTTTTAATGGATGTTCTTGCTTTGTAACTTTTATGCAGCATTCTTTAGATATCTTTGTCTTCACATTCCCTGTTATTTAGACACTTGTCTGATGATCCATTTCCCAACCATCACTTAATATTTTGTATATCCAAGTCAAGAATCGTATTTTTCATACTTTGATAGTAATGACAAATTTTTTAAGATCCGGATTAATTCTATATTATCGTAGATTTTTCAATAAAGGAATTTCCGCCAGTATAATTCTAATAGGCAAATCTAATATAAATCTTCAGTCTCACTACAAAGGGAGTCAGTTTGAGCAGAAATATAATCTATTCTGTCTATTAAACAGTTTTCATTCGATATTTCTATGCGATTTTTCAAGTAGAATTATGCTGAGAATAGACTACTGCAACCCTTGGTACAGGTGCTCTAACGTGTTTGTGTGGCGACCGATACTGAGCGAAAGAATTCTTGTTGTAGGTGTTTATGTGTACGACGGGAATCTGAGAGTCGTCGAGTTTCCCTAGCCGCCCCAACACACCATGAGGTGGGGTGGGACGGTTGTTCTTCATCGAGGCGTCATCGAGTTGATCTTGAAACTCGTTGAGTTAATTCACCTACTTACAATATAATTTTTATGAATAAATCATCAAACTTTAATGATATCTTTCGATTTTATTGAATCGGAACAAATAATAAGTGTAACAAACGACTCTGAAGTCACCTAATAAAAATAAAACTATATATCTCCACAGAATTATGACCGAATGTGCTGCTTTTTCCTGATAGCAGAGAATACTTGCCAATTTTTATTCATGTAGCAGCATCTTATTAACACAGTTGAAATCTTGCGTTCCATCTACTTCAATACGGAATATGACCCTTTCGTAACACACGTCTGTATAAGTAGTCAACCGGTAAAAAAAGAAACGTATTCACACATTCTATTTGATAGAGCTTGTTATGATGATTATTTTGAGAGAAAAGTCTATTTTCATTAAGAAACGACGATGTCAGAGTTAGAATATCAGAAAATGTCTCATTATTTTAACCAGCATGATTTGCCATTTTGCAGTGCTTTTGATTCTGGCAGTGTCATTTCTTGATGAAGATAGAGCATTCTGTTACCAAAACAATCAGCGAAAAGAGCTCTAAAAAGTAACATTTTTTAATAAGCTCTCGGGGAACCTTTGACTTTTTGTTCACTATACACGGGATGTACTTCCATATCAAACATTAACTGCAGTCACTAGTGTTTTCAGATCTATTCAGTGCGAAAAGATTTGAGAGAATCCTATGAAATAAGATAGAATAGAGAAAATTCAACGATTCAGATAAGGTCTTACAGAATTTCGAAAATCTAAGGACATAAGCAATTCTTATCAGATAACTGAAACCCCAAATCTATAGTTTATCTTGGACAGAAATGTGACTTTTTCTATTTTAAATGTTTGATAGTAACTCTAAGAAACTTGTAAGCTTTCTCTACCATTAGGAAAAAATCAGATCATTTGATGTTAATCATGTGGAAAAATGCAGTTTTCCTCTTGTTAAGTGGCTTTTTGTACGTTCAGTAAAAAATCAATAATTCTTATTCATTTGACACTCCTTTACTATTTTCGTTTCTTTTGCTTATTCGAATGTGTTCAGGGTTCTTTATTTGATTGTTTAAAATAAAAAAAAGCTAATTATGATGGATGGTTGAGAAACTCTCTAAAAATAACTATTTTTTTAACTCTCGGTGCAGGCGAGTCAGTAATGAGCAACTGGCCCCATGGTGAAGTGGTAGTTAGTCCCTTTTTTGACTCACTTATGGACATATGAATATGCACTATTTTTCTAAAAATTCCTAAGAGATTCAATCACATTTTTATGTCAAATCAATTTAAAAATGCAGGAGTTTATAACTATTCATTGGAGAGTATGTATTGAAAAGAAAAGTTTTAAATAAACTACATATGTTTTCTCCAAATAGCAAGTTTCTCCCTAAAATAAACTGAGTCACCTTCGTTTCCTCCGATATCGGGAGACCGGTTAAACACAATTTCCTTTTACAACTGCTCTCCATGTAAAACCGATCTGTAGAATAGACAAAAGTTAATCGATTATTTTCTATTAAAAAAGCTACATGAGTGAATTGCGCTCGTATTGTATGGTTGAGTTTCCAACACTAAAATACTTATATCTCAACTTCTACTCAATCAATTTCAATAATTTTTTCTTTGAAATATTCCTTGGGATCTATTCTACTTACCGTAAAACTATCGAGATTTTTGGCTATCGCAGCTATGGAATTTTCAAGCACAAAAGGTCAAAGTGAGTGCTTTTTGGGCCCACCTATCGACAAAAATCACTCTTACTGTCCTACAATTTGTAATAGATAAAGTAATTTATTATAACCAATGTGGTAGCTAAGACTTTCCTCTTTCTCATCATATAAATTGATCACAAATTTTGTTTTGATTTTCTGATCAAATCTTGCAAACACTAACTAAACATACACTTTGACCAGTTTATGTTCCAACCGATTAAATTCAATCTACTGAAACCACTGCAAAAGCAAACGCAAATCTGGTTTTACTTTTCGGTAGAGTAAAGAGCGAGAAGTTGTTTGATAAATTTTTTTTCTAACGAACTTATGGATCAAATAAAAACCAAAAATAAGACGTAAGAGGTATTGTTTTTTTCCTGAATGTCCCGACAGATTTTGAATTTTGTTTCTTTGATTTCTCGGTAATCGTAAGAGCTAAGGCCCTGATTTTTTTTATCCTTTTTAGCTGACTAAATGATACATCTGTAGTAAAACTTACAGCTCTCAAGCTTGTACCATTCATGAAAAAAGAGTACTTTACTCGAAAAATGTCCCAACAGATTAAATTCAATCTACTAAAGTCGACCTAAAATAAAATTCAAACTGTCTTTTTCTATTCGACAGACTAAAGAAGGAGTAATCTATTGATAAAAAATTTTTCCAAGGAACTTATGAATCAAATAACAAACTAAATATATATCATCTAGGTTAAAAATGCTACGAGCATAAAATACATTGTATAATATTAATTCAACAATTTTGTTCATATTTTCTCTTTTCCAGTCGATTTCGCTTAAACAAATCTGTACGATTGAGGTTCGCTCATAAAATTTTCAGAAACGTAGTTACTCATTCATTCTTATTTAATTTGAGTCTCATTACAACAATGAGTTATACTCATATTTTACGTCACTGAGGGTAATATGATCTAAAAGAGTTCTGGACGGGGGGGGGGGGGGGGGGAATTAGAACATGAGAAAGTCTTCAGAAAAATTTTCAAAATTTTGGGCAACCAGAAGAAAACATTGAAGGAAGATGTGGGGAATAGAAAAAAATGAGAAAAATCGGGGGAAATTTGCATTCTTCTATCGAGATTTGCAAGTGCACAGACATGTAGCATTTTATCTTATTGTTCAGCGTCTAGATGGGTTCTTCAGTCCGTTGATGTGAATCATTCAGTATTAAACTGACGCACGACTCCTGCATTAGTCGCTGGCATAGAAAATTATTGTTTCAGTGTATTTTGATGACAAAAATATCAACTTGTCGTACTATCTGATTCTTCAAGTTTATGTTTAGAAAAATTAGTATTAAATCACACCCAAGCCACCAACTTTAGCCTGGTCTGGCCTGAAGATTAGCCTAGCAGTTCTGGTATTCCTGTCGCAGTTGATATCTGATTGCTGTCGAACAGACAACGTGTGCGATCGATTTATACATGTCCCTGTTATTTTTCACATAGCTTATCTTGCCTTTTCTCTTGATAGTGTCGATGAGAACCTATGAAGTACTCAAAACTATCACCCTGTTTTATGAAAATTCAAATTTTTCTTCACAGGAAACTCATTTTTGTAATTTAGCCTTGTACTAGAAGTTTTCTAGAAAAGCAAGCGTATTTGAAAAATAGTCTCGGATTCAATATTTTGAATAGAAATAATATTCATGCTTCGCTTTAAGAAAAATCATTTCAAGGACAACAAATGAAAAGTTTCTTTGATTTCTACCATGATTTTTCGAAATATTAGTTTTTCGAGATTTTTTATTTCGAGATTTGGACAGCAATCCGATAACGCTTATTGGTGACAATGAGTAAGTGAATGAAGCTCCAGTAAAGAAAGCCACATCTCCCGTTGTTAATGCACCAGCAGTTGACGGTAATGTTCCATTAAAATACCCGGGAAAACAAGCGCCACATGCACTCGTTGTCAAAATTGGATACGTCGCAAGTTGTGTACCAGATGCTCCAGAAATACGATACCACCCATTCGGAAGAGTTGAACTATAATCATAAGGAGCCCACCAGCAACCGTAACCATTTGCATAATTTCGATATTGATCAGTCAAGCTTTCCTAAGCATAACATTGTGTTGGCATAGTCGTCGATACTGGAAAATTAGGGAACAACTTTTGTAAGTAACACTCAGAGAAGTTGGCAGATTTTTTTAATATTACTTAAATCTTGCAACTAGTAAGGTAGATTAAGAATGAAGGATTGGTGACCCTCGATTTAGATCTTTCGTTCTATGTAGGAAAAAGTTCGTAAATGCTCGACTCAATGAAAATTGTTATTATGTCGTATTTCATTTATCAGAACTCTTTACAGCATGTTTCCCAGAAGTCAGACTCTATATGACAGTCATAAATACAAGTTTTCTCAAGTAAAATTATTTTCACGTGTAACACTAGTTGTTGCAGCTGATGTAGAAGATGTGGCCGAATTCGAACTTCGATCTATCCTTTAAATAAAAAGGGATTAAACGACATGAACAACCATACTGCATCCTACCAGAGTGTCGTAATGACGGCTAAAGGTACGCCACACACAAAGAGTCCAACTATTAAAAACAATACTTTTGTTGACGTGATTTTTGAACATATGTAGGAGATTCTAAATTAAAGTTTTTATGAGTTTGTGGCGCAACTTTTCCTCGTCAGAATGAAATGTGAAAGAATATCGAAGTGCGATCATGTAACATAATGCTGATTTTAACTGTAGGTATACAAATTCTCAGCAGAATTTTTACTCATAGGTTTCATTGAGAGAGACATGCTATTTCACTAGGTTATCACCCTCAGACAACATGATTACATATGAGTCTAATAATGACCAGCATATCTCACATGTTTTGTTCAAAACGACTATTTCCACGATGAAATGTTGCAATATAGAAAATTTTCTTCCGACGCTAGTAGATTGAGAAAAGAAGCATTGAATTCAGCTGGATTTTCTTAATCATACATGTGTGAGTTGGATTTCCAGGTCTCTGTGAAGTTGTTATTTCACATGAAATTTACATCTCATCAAAGTTCAATGGGTGGCAAATATCCTAACCGAAACGATTGTCAATATCGGAGAAGACTTTCTATGCATCATACGTGACCAACACAGTAACGAAACAAGACTTACTTTGATTGCTCCTTCGGATATGTCATCTTATACGCTTCATTTTTATGAGACACAGCTTCAGGTTCCCAAGCGTTTGATTTAACCGTTTGACCCACCGTTGCTGACTCGTAGTGAGACGCTCCAATATGAGAAACATTCATTGCAGACTTATTTCTGTTCGGCGAGCTTGTATCCCAATAGGATTCTATTCGATTCACCATTTGTTTCGAGCGTGTATCGATCGAGTTTCTTGGTAGACGATGCCGATGAAGAATTAGGTTATTGGGAAATGGTTATATGTGGATATGACAAATCTTTAACTGTTCTCTAGACTTGTGAATAATAACTGAAAGATCCAATTGAATTCCAATACAATCAGTGATGCCTCATGAAACAATAGAATCACTGCTCTCTGATAAACAGTACTCGACTGACTGTAACTGCAGCGGCTGGCGGACAGTCCTTAAATAGTTTGCTTTCCCTCGAATGTATTTTTAAAATAATTTCTAATTATTCATGAATTCTTCTTAATAATAAAGCCTGACAAAGATCTATTTGCAAAAGAATTGCATGCCAATCATGTGAAAATAAATGATAACACAATGGTTTTTCTTCTGTTTTGATAAAGAAAAGAAAGAAATGTATTGAAACTTTGTCAATACAGTTTTGTTTTCATAAAGCCCATTGTTTGACAAAGAAGTAAAATTAAAAGTTGATGTACACCAAGCTATTGTTCATATACGAATTTTCATAGTCAAAAAGAACATCAATGACAATTGAAAACTCAAAAGTGAAAGTTGTCTGCAGAATAATAAATTTCTGTGATGTCTATTTTAAACAAAAACAAATCTAGGCAGCTCTCGTGAAGAGAAATTTTGGTGATTGTAATAGTATGTCTCTGTTGGTGGATGTTTGTGTTGGTGAGTTGAGATGTGTGACATATCAAGGAAGCCGAGAAGACTGAAAGGAAGTCCAGTTTGATCCTAGAGGTGCCAATGCATCTTAGCAATAGACGATTACTTCATGCGTGTTTTTATGTCTGTTCACATCTCTTTCTTCATCGACTCTTGTGCGATGAAACTGTGCGTTTCCGTCAGTGCTCGCTTTTTCTCTTCCATTCACAATCCTCATGTCGTAGCTGTGTACTTCGGTGCGAGACTTTATCGCTGCTGAAGAAATGTGCTCCGAGATGCCGAGTTAGGCATAGCTATTGACCCAAAAACCTGCTGCAATGCTAATTTGCACTGATACTCTTTACCGGTTAATGTAAAAGTTTGTGGATATTAGAAAAAAACAATGAAGATCAATGTTCTTCATTATATTGATGTTCCATTGCTAGATCTGAGCGAAAGAAAGCTGATTTCTCGAGCTCCTAAATTCTACTGATTTCGGGTGAGTTCTAGTACTAGACTAAAATCTTGCTTTATTGATGTCGTCTAGTAATGTCTTCATGATCTGTTGACACTGCAAGCGTTAGGAATACATATTACAATCATATGAGTCATATATAGTTAACGATCTTAGCAATAATTTCGGCTTTCAGATAAATCAGATGTTCTTTTTTTGTTCTTAAATGTGAAACAAATACTGACAAATAGAATCGAATACAATCCTTCCTTTGATTCGTTTTATTTTAGTTCTTCCGAATAATTACTTGAATAAATTGAATCAGTTTCAAAACAGGACACGATGCAACAATGGACAAAAGGACTAAAACCGATTCAAGCAAATTTTCTGGAGATGATTTGTTGTACGAGCAATTGTGATTCTTCCTTCGAGTTGATGCTTTCTTTTTATTTTTCAGTTTAGTAGAGTAGAGATCAGTGGCTGTTGTTTCCTTTTTCACTGTTTTCAACTTGTACTAAAGTACATGTCACTGGCTATTGTTTCATTTGATTTTCATTCTCGTTTTATTTTATGCTATAATAATTAGATCGGCTCTTTATATTTTCATTTTCTTTCTGTTTATTTTTTACTGTTTGCCATTGTGAATCATTTTGTTTCATTTTACTATTGATTTGCTTTTTAGTTGATGCTATTGGTATGGGTCGTTTCTGAACTGTGCATTATTTTTACTTTATTTAGATGGCTTCCGTTTACTTTAATTTTTCTCCTTTCTTAATTTTAGTATCGTAGATATGGGTGTGAGTTTCGATCAAGGAGAAAAAAGTCGATTCCATCTACGTCAGACAGAGAGGATAAAATTTGATATGGTCGAAAGCGTACAAATTACTTACGATAGATATCATGAAATTAATAATGAGTCAATTCTGATTTATATCTCTTGTGGATATGAAAGAATTTTAATAGTATCTTTTCATGTATTTCGAAGCTGACTGCTACATAGGCTTTTCAGAGGGGACGTGCCTGTATTAATGAAGGGAAACGAACGCCTTCTATCCTACATATGACAGATGCGCCACAGCGCGTTTTAAACACTGAGCGTGCTATTCGATACAAACGAGATAATGGAAAATATATACGAAGAATGCAATACAAAAACGAGACATGAGTGGGAATGAAATTTTCGGTCGATTACCAAGAGCTTGGAATGTGCTTTGTCATTTACATCAACGATAAATACCAGGCATCGAGGCGCACCACGTTTTTATGCTCCGATCCCGGTCCTACGATAATTGCATTCGCAGAGGTTTTCTATCAATAGGATCTGAATATTTCTTTAGTAATTACCAATATAATTCAGGAAAAGTAAGCTATTACATTGAGATTGTTTAGTTGAGACTATTGTCATAATAAAGAAATGATCGTTTGATAGACTAAATTGCACGATCCGACAAATAAACAAATAAGTATCTTGCATGATACTCGAACTCACTAATGATTATAATTCACAACTCCATGTCCTTTTCGTTCTGGCGTACACACTTGGAAAAGACACTATGCTTCTGAGGAACATGTCTTCTTCTTTAATTTTGACAATCCAATGAGTTGACTCACGGTGCGAGATGCTCTTTATGAGCGAGTCGAAAAAGTTTACATTTAAAGTTGCGATTGTTTATTTCCGAACTTCAGACATAAAAATATTGTATATCTTCCCATTGACAAAGTATTTTCAACTACGTACGAGTCCTAAACTAACGCATCGGATGATCAAACTCGAAAGAAACTTTTCATTCAGAAAAACTGCTCAAAATCTATAGGATTGACTCTTTCTCAACAAATGTTTGGGTGCTCACCGTTTCACTCGCTAATCTAAGTTGAAGAATTAGAGAAAATCATACTTCCGAATTCTACTCTCGAGAATATTGCGAGTGCACGATAGATATGATTGACCGTAGCGATATCTATGTTCTGTTCTATTAATTCTATTTTTGTTTGAGAAATTTTGTTTTGATAGAGACTTTTTGATGATTTCAAGCGCTTTAGTCAAAGATTTAGCTGAGTAAAAAGAATAAAAAACGTTTCGGGCTGGATCGGTTGATTTCCAAGCTTACTAAATGCATCGCCCTGTGGTCTAAGATGAATTTGATATCAGAAAAATAACAATTCCAACTACCTTTTGTTCAATGGTTCGACTTGCTGAACATTCATTCAATGTGAAAAGAATTTTATTGATTCTTTAGATATATCAGTCAATGGAATTCAGTCACCACTGAATTTGTCTTTAATAGATGTTGTTAGACATTGCCTAATTTATAATATGTTTTACATGGAATCGTCGCAAACAATTGACACAAAAATATAAAATAACGCTTGATTATCGAAATATCTAAATACTTCTTCGACTATCTCCAAAAAGTCACATCTGCTGTGATTTTATTGTTGCATACATATCAGAGGAAAGGTACATTTATTTAACTCGAATGGTTTAATATTCGTAGATTTTGAGTTGATGTGCTTACCATATACAGATGGGCTCAGTATGTGGTCTATGAATCTATTGATCAATACTGTCAGGTAAAAACGAAAGTCTTTTTCTCTGTATTTTTTGGATATTTATGGTACGTGATTCGATTATCTTTAAAAATACCTACGACTTGCTAACATTCAAGAGCATCGGTAAGATCATAGTTTCAATTAAAACCACGATTTTGGAATGGAATGACCAGTCAAACAACTCGAGCAATAGAACTGTCGACGTTATGATTTGCAAGTATGTCACATACTGAACCGTATAATATGACACAAAAATTGGTTTGGAATCTGGTGCGATGGGCCATGAGTCATTATTAATAAGTGTTCAAAATTGACAAATGTTTCAGAAGAAATCTACTCGACTTCATTTAGAAATAGACAGGAAATTTGATGCAGTATAAGCCAGTCCGTGGCTCTGTCGAATTTCATTAAAAGCAGAAACTTGAAAATGAGATTTTCTTTTAGAATTTCCCTTTTTCACCTGCGACGCTCTTTGCTGCAGATATTTCTTTGGAATATATATAACTTCGGCGGTGTCTCGAAATTTCTTTCGTTATTTTCAAAGAACATTTTAAAGGAATCTGTTGAAGGTGAAAAACAGTTTCGTACTGGATAGAATTCATTTCATTCGTTCAAAGTTTGCTATTAACTTTCAAAGCATCTCTTGGATATTCTTCCTATGGAAAGCGGGTGATATTTTTGAATATCTTTATTTAAATCTCCGATATCCATCCGATGAGATAGAATTCTAATCCTTAGATAACTTGGTAGTGCTTATTATGTACTACATGATCACACCGATCCGAGTATTAATGATCAAGTACTTCACGGCAACATCCAGTGCCAAAATCGTAACTTCTGCCCCATTATGATTTTTGGAAGGCTAGCTGAAGGATATAAATTGTTCAGGTAGCTGGATATTTGTTCACAGTAAATACTGAGCGAGATTCCTTCAGATGCCAAAATACCAACTAGTTGATACTTCTCATTCAAGCAACAGTTATATTCACACACTTGCAGCTAAAAATAATCATCTGTCCGTGCAGTTCGTAATTAGTACTGATCGATACTTCACACATTCGAAATTCACTTTGTACGATTATTAAATCAACTACAGATACGAACATATTAAAGATTTCAAGCTAAGTGAGTATAGTGTTGTTTGGGCACGTCTTTCATAATAGACTCAACAATTTATTATTTTGACGATACCATTCTGAGAAACGCTTAAACAGTTCTGTAGCAGAAAAAACTTATTGTCGAACAATACTCATCAAAACTTTGAAAATACTGACCTGATAAGTGTGTATGAAAGTCAACGAAATATAGCAGCTTCGATGAAAAACAACTGCAGTCATCATTCATGTGGAATAACTTAGACAACGATATGGCTGATGAGTCTATCTCTCCACATGGCAGACTCTCTTTTTGAACAGGACAATCTTCATCAGATTGAATAGAAGTCATGGGAATATCGACAACAGTTTGATTTTATGAACAGACTTTAGATTCTTGCAGGTCATATAGAAAATCAGCTTCTGAGTTTTAATCTGAAACTTGTTCCTTATGGGGACTATCGTTGCTAGCTTAAAAAACTTGTTACATTTTGCTTATCTCGATAACGCGAGACGAGAAAACAGAAGTATTTTAGATTCGCAATTTCTCTCAGTTAGTCATCAAATGAGATGACCGCAGACTGAAGTTAATATGACATATGACGATGTTTCCTCATGCGCTCCATAGTGTCGTATTCAGTATATTTCTCATCCCACTCCTTTTGAAAGAGAAATAGCTGATTCAAGGATCCTGTATACTACTTTCGTATACTTGCTACTTCCATGATATTCTAGAATACGGGATACAGTGAGGGTCTAATGGCAGTACAGAGAATATCGATATTCACTTTTCCCTTCTTCATGAGAACGCGGAAAAAAATTCGAAAAATACTTTCATCGCTGTTAACGGCAAGTTTTTAATTGCTCTTTTATCAAGATGTCTTAACACCGAACTAAACGGTATGAGTTCTACTAGGAAGAGAACCGTACCCATTTCTACTGAACCTCTGTAATTAAGAGCACAAATGGCCATGAATCGATACGTTTTCCCCGAGAGAATATTGATGATGGCATTCTTGAATGATTCGTTAAGAAACACGATGATGAAATTTATTCATTTTATACATAAGCACAAAGGCGTGAAGATTGAACCAATGAGTGTAGATAACCGTTTAACAATTTAGATTAGAACTTTTTCTTGTAGAATCCAGATTCGTACCAGTTCGAGTTCAGGTACGAACGATTTTCGAGCTAATACCGAGGAAATCGTTCCAATCACACTTGAAAACTATAGGAAATGGTTAGAAGCAGTATTAAGATAGGAATACTGCTTCGACGTTGCATCGATTTTTTTTGTGTTTTCCCCGTAATCCGTAGTATGTACTTCGAAATCAGTGATGGGTTCATTCTAGATTCCTATATTGTAAGAAAATTTAATGGAGGATGCTGAGATTTGATTCCGTCGGATTAGAACTGCTCTCGTTCGCGCTGGGTTCCTGTTCCTGGGGAACACACTTCAAATCCGTTTCCAGAAGCTTCTGACTTTCCGTTTTTTTGCGAATACAAACTTGACTACGGTCCCGTTCTGTGGAATGGAAGCAAAAGCTGATGAGCCAGCGTTGGATTCGGTTCCGAATCTGAAAAACGTTTGAACCTGACGGGCTCTCATTTACAATAACTTTGGTATAGCTCATGTTAGAATGAAAACTGCTCACCGGTGTAATGTCTAAAAACTAGACGACTATCACGATGAATTTTCGATGTTCAACATCGAACATAAGTAATTTTTCCTTCTTGAAATTGATAAAAATAATCGAAGCTACTTGTTCTATCGATCGAATATCTTCAATATTCACACCGGGATTAAAACCCTAACCTGCAAAAGCATTCCTATAACGTCATTCGAGTGGTTTAATTGGAGTCAACTCATAGTTTTGGTTTCAAATATTGAAATGAGTGAGTGACGGACGTAAAACTGAAGTAAGCTTCGAGAAATGGCGTCATTCGAATTGTTTCTTTTTCATAGCATTTATCAAAACGAATCAAATGTTTATGAAACTATTCCTCACAAAAATCTTTTTCAAATTCGGAGATCATTTGACAAGAAATGCAAAACTCGATTTCCATGAATGTGCAGTCCATCGTTTAAACTCATATTGCAATCATGAATGTTCTATAAAATTATTAAAGTCAACGATAAGTGTGTGAGTTTATGCAATGAAATGATGTATTCTTTGTGTGGTTTTCATCAAGACATGTTCTTTGTTTCAATTGAAACCAATCGGAAATAATCTTTAATGTGTGTCGATAGGGACAGAAGAGGAGGAAATTAGTCTAACTGATAGCATTGGTCAATAATCATGAAAATGAAACACTTCATTGACACTCGATATGAAATGTATCGACGTCTGAATAGTGGAAACCTGTTGAAGAAACAAACGCATTCATGTTTGATCTGTAATAAATAAACAAAAAAAGAAACAAGCGTTGATAATCTACTTATTGTCTTAATGGTGAAGAAAGATATCATCAACGTTTTCTTGTCTTTTATGTCAAGAATAGAATACGAAAGGCCTTGCTTCGATAGAAATCAAACTGTCATTTCTTATCAATACCACGTCTTTTGTTTAACATTCTATCAAATTTACTGTTTCATGAAAGCGACTAAGACAGAGAAGAAAAAATGTCTTTGCCACGTTAATCAGTTTATCGAAGTTAGGCAACAAGATAAAATTACGTTTAATCAATAAATTTATTTATAGAAGGCGTCGTCGGAATGATTGGATAATTGTTAGCAGAATGTCGACGAGACATCTTATTTGCTTTTCTCTCTCTCTCTCTCTCTCTCTCTCTTGCCTATGCTTTAATGTAATTAGCAATCATTTCTGTTAAGTTGCATCATCAATCGAAGAGAAGAAACAGTTGTCAAAACGGCTGACTGACCGATTCGAGATGTCGACCAAATGAAGAACGTAGAAAAAGAATAGACAAGAGAAGTGTTTCCCATGACAAAGAACAAGAGAACATCATTGATCGAAAGGCGTCTTCTTGCCGACTGTCGAATACGCAGAGTCTTTTCTTTGGTGAGAATATAAAAGAATGTAATTAATTCTTTTCGATTTCTATCTATTTGTCTGAATGACATATTCTTGTTTTGCCACTGTCTTTTCTCATAAGACTATAAAACACATTATGGCACCTGCCTCGTCTACGATATAATCCATTGTAACGTCCTTCGACCATGTTCCGTCGTAGACACTTGCTAAATAGTTATTATTTTTTCTCATCAGCTATTCCATGAAGGATATGCACACAAATAGATTTTTACCTTTTCTCATTAAAACAAGAAAAACAATAACTCATTATCTAGATAATTATGCATTCATAGAGCCCGAGAAACCCCGAAGAATAAATTATCGATCAAATAAATAGTTTTCTTCGACTGTCGATAATCTGTTACATTCTCGTCTTCAACACCATTTTTACTTGATAGTGTTTTACCTTTTGTCTCTTAGATAGTCATATTCGGCGATGAACTCTACTCTAATATCTGCTGCTGGCTCTGGCTCTGGTCCTCCTCTTGTGTTGAGTCTTCCTCCAATTCCTCAATTGGTTATTCTGGGCATTATATTCATTGCCTCGGTCATCCTCAATTGTATATCAATAATAAGTATTGTTGGCGCCCGAGCAATAACACCAATAAATTTGTTAATTATTAATTTGGCTGTCAGTGACATTGTTTATTCATTGACCATTCCGATATTTGCGGTTCACATTGTTATTCCATGGTGGCCATTCGGTCGTGTTGGTTGTCAATTAGCCATCGCTATCGATATCATTGCTATGATTGTAAGTTTGGACTTCTTTATTAAACGTTGCTCTAGAAATTCATTCAATTATAGAATTCATTTCTCTATTTTCATTTAACTACTTTCGTCGATTGAAACTTACGAAGAGCGTTTTACTCTCGAATAGAATTTTACCATTCACCACGTAGATTTGACTCTCTTTCCCGAATTCATTTTCTTTCATTGGAAGAAAACTCGTCGAGGTTCGAACGGATGAAAATCAACATCAAGTATTCTAAAATGTTTCTTTCCGTCGAGAAAATCTGTCATTGTTATTTAGCAGATAATACTTTATCGAAATAGATTTATAAACAAATCTATTTCGATCGATGTCTCTATTGTAATTAAATGTATCTTTGTTAAGCCTGTTAATTGAAAGGAAAACTAGGAAATAAACTATTGCCAGCGAAGCAAGAACACATATTCCACATACATAGGTGCAAATCATGTGCATAGATTCAGAGGTTTATTCATAGACCCCGACGAAACAAGTGAGAAGTCTCGTAGTTTTGACTAGAGTATAATTTGGATGAAAACCGTCGAAGATTTGTAGACGAAAATTAATCGTTTAGTTTCTCAAGGATTAAAGAAAAAGAGCAGAGAAGAAACGATTGTCTTTTAAACGATGAGAAAAGAATTTCATCAAAGTTTATCTGTTACATGAATCATAAGTTATTGATAATAAAGCAGATGTTTTATGAATGAAGACTGTTTTATCTGATCATCGCTTTCTGCACACGATCAATTGATTCGATAAAGAAGATTATTGTTTTAGCTGTTCCCATTCGAATAGTTCACGCAGTATCTGTCAGCGCTTTCTTCTTTTTCTGCCGAATTGAAAATTCCTCCATGTCGAATCACTTTGGAGACAACAAGACACACATAGAACAATAATAGATTAATTAGATTTGTCAAAATCAATCTCTGTTCATCCCAAACAAGCATCGAAATGAAAAAAACAAAAATTCAATTAAAAAGGCATTAATCTAATTAAGTAACTATCTATTCGTCGTTTTTGTTTTTCTTTATTTTAAATTAAATTTTCACGTCCATATCTAACCCGATTAAAATCAATAATTTCAAAATGCCGGGGAGAGAATAACGTCTTTGTGAAATTCGAACTGAGATCTAGAAAACTTTCAGTCAATCAGTGAGTAAACGAAACAGACTCGAATGCAATCTTAGGTTGGCGTTTACACAATAACAGCATTAAGCGTTGAACGGTACATTGATGTTAGTGAGACATCTCGACGTTACAATGAACAACTTAAATTAGTATTTGTGTTAACTTTTATAATACTCTTATGGTTATTTGCCATATTATTTCCCTTACCGATGTCATCATCATTATTCGTTCATAATCGAACTCGAGCCGCATTAGCATCCTGTGTGAGTGAATGCAGATCGCGTTGGACAGCTGTTGAGTTGTCGCGTTACGTTCAATTGAAATTCGCATGTGCATTTCTACTTCCGTCATTGATAACTTGCACATTTTCATTTCGATTGATATTGTTTCTTCATCGTTGGTCAATGAAATCTCGACGTCTTTCATTGTCGAATCGCTCATTAAACAATTACAAAAGACGCGCGACGACACTCGTTCTATCGATAATAACATCGTTTTTTGTTCTTTGGTCACCATTGTGGATCCTCCAACTGTACGATACATTTAACGATCGTGGCCCGACACCTTACATACAAATATTAAACTTCGTAACGCTCGTTTTCGTTTATGCCAATGGTTTGTTAAATCCTTTACTCTATTTAATCTTGACGCAGAATTTTCGCGACTACATTAAAACAAGTAAATGGTTACCATGCAAATACAAAACGAGATCAAAAACAGATCAGCAGACATGGATCTATAGAACAAAGCCGGTTGTAAATCAAAATCAAATTCAAGACCAGCCAACAAGCTTTATTTTGAATCAAGACGACGATCAGCGTGCATTCGTACCAAATGACACAAGTTCAACAGCTATTTGAAAGATTCCTTCTTTTGTTTTCTTCGGTCGGAGGTGAAGAATGAAGTCTCGGTGTAGTTCTACCTCATTTAACTATTTCTTTTTCGTGCTTATAAATAGAAATCATTGTCAATTTACTACTAATATATACGTATAAATATATATTTATTTAAATTTTAAAAACTATTTTCATCGAGTAAAACACTTTTTTGTTGTCTTTTGATGCAAAATGAAAAAATAAATTAGATATTTGAAAATAAACTGTTGCTTCTTCTCTCTCTCTCTCTTTTCTTGCACATTTATTTTCTAGAGGGCAAACATGACGAGGCGTGTCTTCTTCTATATTAGGATGAGCTATGATTTGATTGATTCGAAAAAGGAGACTCTGTTCAACGTAGTCAGAGACTTGTCGAAACAGACGAACAATATTTTGGTGCGTTGGTTTTTCGAGTGTCGCTTGAAGAATCGAGTTGATTGAAATACTTGTATATTTTATGTCTGATTAATCTGTTGATCGATCCGAAGGCGATTGGTTAGTGAATGGTGTAAATCATCGACTATGCCCGGCAAGAATCATCGACCTTCGCTCAAGATAATCAAAAGAAAACAAATATCATTAGACAATGATCTTTTTCAACATGCTTGAATGACAACGGGCGATTGATCGATTCGTTTAACAAAATGTTCGAACGAGCCAGCGAATCGGTGGCAATTGAAGCAGGTTTATTTTAAACTAATTCTATGTGGAATAGCTAACGGAAAATGAAAAACTCTCATTGTTAATCAAAAAGCAAAGCCGTTCGAATAACGCAGAGAATGAAACATCGGTGAAGTGAACACAGTGAGTATTTATGTTTAGACAATCATAATTGAAATCTAATATTGATCAATTGTTGTTCTATCATGGAATGAATTCTTCCGAGAATGTCGGATAAATGAGAAATCGATTAGGATCGAATCTGCTTTGTCTATTTACACAAGATTATATCAACAAGGTTTTATGAAGAATATGAACGGAACGAGGAATGCCTCGGTAATTAACGATTACAAGTAATCGGACATGACAAGAATAAAAGAAACAAGTCTCTCTCTGATTAAACGATCAAGTTAATCTATTCAGATAAAAGGACATGGTAGAATAGTGACACTTTGTTTCACTGTCGTCGGTGCAAGTCGTTACATGAAAACAAAAATAAACAATTTTTATTCATCCGAAGCAAATAACTTGTTTCTTTTCGATTGAAATAAAATGCCGATTAACTGATGTCGGAAACTTGTTTATACATTCACAATTTTATCGTCTTTCTTCGTTATAAAAGATGAATGTCGGACATAGAAGATTGCCGTGGTTGAATTGCTTTCTTTTCACAACTGGGAGAGGTTCATTACAGAAATAATAATTTATACTCATCAGATCGATTATCCTTTATCTAATAATCGTTCGTCTAGATTGATGAAAAGCCTCTTCGAATCGATATTTAGTTTCACTCCTAAAGTAAAAGAAACGAAATTCGGCTAAATCGTAGTTACCCGAATTCTTGAGTTCGCTTGGACGTGTTGTCATTCGAAGCGAATACTTTCTTGTCGATGTTAAAACCACATTTTACATGACGACTGCAAAATTAGTTTTGCTTCCAAGGCAGACAGTGTTAGAAACTTACTGACGATTTTCATCATTGATTGTATCAACTTTTTATCGGTCTGATCTTAGCAAAAAATGATCACTGCATGGAAAAATCTTCTTACAATAAGTTCCCAAAAGAAAAACAGGTGAGTCGTTGTTATACGATGTTAAAATGCTAGTTGGAATTTGACGTTGAACATTAGGTTTTGTCAATAAAAGTACTTCGACAGAGAAACAAACTAATAAAACTAGTCTAGAAAAGTTTTGTTTTCTTCAACGACCGTCTTTTGTACAGAAGACCGTTTTTTATATCAGTTAGAAAATTTGTCGCACATCCAAAGTTATCCGAAATAAAACTTGTTGAGCTTCTGTGGTATCAAGCGTTACTATTCAAATTTGTTGACAATCAAATAAAAATACCAATGAATAACGGTACTATTAGTTTGTCAGCATGATCTATTCAAGATTAAGAATTACAATCAAACTAGAGGGTGTTTCATAAATACGTATGTCGATGAGAACAAAACAGAACGTTATCTCTTCGTCGGTTCAATGAATCCGACTCATTTTATTCTCTCTGATAGAAGACACTGTGAAGTATTTCGTTCTTCACAAGACAACTGTCGTTTGACGTTTCTTTAGACTACTGTGTTGTTGAAATAATCAAATTAGCATTTTCTTCTATACAGAAGAGCTCTTGAGAACATTGATAGGAAACATTTGGAAAAAAATGCTCAACCGTTGATTTCGAAAGACTTTTCGGATCAAAACTGTAGAATAGAATATTGAGTCGTCAATGTATTTACGTTCTCCAAACACTTCTGTTTTAGAGTCATCGGGAAAAATCATTCAAAATCGATCTTTCAACTTCTTTTCATATTGGCAACGAATTGAATTCAGAACAATTCGATTTGTAGTGAAATTGGGAAACGTCACAGTTTTCTATTTTACTGAGAAGTCATAACTGAAAGGAGGGAGTATCCGACAATAATTAGCGTGTAAAAAGAAAAATTGTCAAGTTTCCTATATGAATGAGGAAAAACAAGTTCGATCCAATGAACTAACACGCGAATATCGATTCTTTTATATCGTCAGCCTATTTATGGGACACGCCGTATATAAGTGCAGTTATGTGTCGTCGCACTTATGAATGAATTTCTAATTATCGAGAAAAATTTTGAGTTGTGAAGCCCTCAGAGAATTCTTCGACTCTTTTAAAAATTATATAAAAACGGTACCTTGATAAAACAATCAGTTTTACGTTAGTCATTGAAAAGAAAACAGATCATGATAGATCACATTAATAATATGAATTCGACAGCCTGTAAAGCGAAGGTACAGCTCGATATCAGATCCTGTTGCACCAGTTCAATGTCACAAAAACAAAGTGGGATGGCGTTTCTATGAGTAGATTAATTCTTGAAAGTAAATATTTCATAATTACAATCCTCTTTGGAAGTTTTATTTGGCTTTCGAGAGATTAACCCGCGTGTTTCTTGAATACGTTGAGATTCAGTTCTGCTAACACCTTCTCTTCTACTGTCTCTCGTTTTAAATAACATGTTTTGTTCATCTTCTCACGAACATTCCATTTAATCTTTTACCTCAATGACCTTTTGATAAAACTCAGCTTGATGGTTACACTCAAAAGTATTTGTGTCCTGGAGTACACTACGGTTTATTCAATTGAAAGATTAAAATGAATGGTTGAATAACTGATCTCGTTTAAAATAAGAATCATTGCCTCGGGCGAATCAGAATGAGACAGATTCATCAGTAGGAGTGCTGACTGAGCATTCGTAAGAAGAAAATACAAACACTCGTATATCAGTTTTCGGGAAAAAACAAGGTAATTCATTAACGTTTCGCATTACAGGGAGGAAAGCGACCAATTTCTGAATATCACTAGAATAGAAAAGACAAGCTGTGAAAATAACAGGAAAGTAGTATTGGTGTGATTCCTCGATATTCGAACGGCGCTCAAAATTCAGTTCGATGCTATGCCTCATTCCCAATTTTATCTTCTATATACATACAAAACGAGAAGGCAAAATGAGATTTATGGCTTTCATTACTTTTTAGCGTCGACAGAATCGATAATACATTGTCAAGTTATTCAGGATTCAAAATAACTTTTTTCTTGTTTGATAAAACTTGAACCCAGAATATTAACTGTCTAGTGGCAACAAGAAGAGGACAATCATACCCATCTCATCGTGTGTTTGTCTCACGGGCCTTGGTGTCGATAACAGGTGGTTTCCCCTCTGGAAAGTTCTAGAATTCACGTATAACTGACGTTCGTTTTAGAGCCTATGAGTAAGAATGTTTTACGTGCTACTCTAGAAAATAAGTTACACAATGATTCAAGTAGATGAAAGTAACTGAAAACGAGCTCTCAGTAGTTTTGGTTTGCTTGGTATTTAAGAAATGTATCTCAACCTAGACTGAACGGAAATATCTTCATGTCCACTGTAATCAAGTATAGCTAATTTTAATTGCTTTAATTCTAGAAAAAAAACATTTTCTTACATCTGTGCCAATATAATTACATTTGGTTTTAAATTCTACGATCGTCTGCTCTTCCGGAAAGAATATTAGTTTATTCGAATTAAGCAAGTGACAAAAATGACACTGCAGTTGAAGGCTTCTGACAATCGGATAATACTTTGAATAGAATTATGGATATTTGGTATTCTCTAGATAAAACTAGCCGTGGTCTAATTAGAAAAAAGAAGTTTCAATTTATTTTGAATTAAAAATTTTCCCATATGATTTAGACATTCTTTTACTTTCAAGAATCCAGACCCATTGTTTACATTAGAAAATAACGCTATTCCGGATTCAGGCGACGATTTTTGCGCGTTTCTACAAATAATGATGATAAAACTTCGTAGCCGAATTGTTAGTTTTTAAATCTTATTGAAATCCACTCATGCATTAGAAAACGAATGGAATTTTTGTCTTGCTAAGGTTCGATATAGTAGCCGACCGTGAGCTCAAACATCGAAATTTAGTCATTCGCTTAGATACTTCAAATGGTATTGAATAGATTGCTACATTGTTGAAATATTGATATAAATATAAAGTATGATTGAATTATGCCCTTGAAACTTGCTCTGCCCTGCGAAACATTGTCCGCCTTTTTCCTATGAGATTTGATGGTGATAAATATCTTCTCTATATAATTCAACACTACTTTTGGAAGATGTTCCACATAAATAAAACAACAAAACAGAATCACTTATTGCAAAAAAAACAACTGAATCAAGGTGGAATCTAGTTATCTCGTGCATTTGACCAAGAACAACAAAGATTGCTCTTATCAGAATAGATATAAACTTCTTTTCTTTTACTGTTTGGTTGTAATAAAAAGAAAGAAAAAACTTGTGATAGTCATCATGTCGAGATCATTCGATACGATTGACGCTGCGAATCGTCATTTCGAAGAACTTTTTAATGCTGGTAAATTAGACGAGTTAGTTGGCCTTTATACAGCGAACGGAAAACTTTTTCCACCGGACAAAAATAAATATGAAGGACGCGAACAAATCAAACAATTTTGGAAAGCAGCTCGAGACGCGGGTGTTGATAATTTACATTTGACAACGGGTATAGTTATAGAAGCAGGCAACGATCGACTGATTGAAACAAGTACGTATCAACATTCGTTAGATAAGGGCAATTATCAAGTTATATGGAAACGCATTTCTGAAGAAAACGACGAATGGCAATTAGATATTGACATTTTCAATTGATTTTGCAGTTTTTATGTTTTATTTTAATATTCATCTTTTCGCATAAATTGTCGGAAAATAGATTTCTAGGTTGGAACAATAAAGAAAGTTCTTGTAAAAATTCTTACAGTGAACAATCGAGTTCATTTCAGAGAAATACAAAACATTCGACCATTAAAACCATCACAGATATAAAGCTGAGCAAATTGTTCAAAATCGAAAGTAGTTACTGCTTGATTGTCTTATCCGATTTCAAGTCTTAAGCAGACCTATTTTGAATCATTGCAATGGAGTCTTTGTGATGAATCATACTGTATTTTCTATTATATGATCATTTGATGGGCTTGACAAGACTTAACTGCCAAATAGAACTGATCGAGAAAAGAAGCATTCTTTCTCTCATCGATAGTAAATCAAGAAGTTGATTTATTAAAAACGAGTAGAATCTTTGCATTATGGATTAGATTCATTCAGCAGGGGATTAGAGTTGTTCTTCTAAAAATTTAATGTAATCTATAAAAAATAGAATTAAAACTCTCTAATTAATTATTTTAACGACGGATGTTTCGAAAGAAAGAAGCTGACTATACAAAGTAGAATTTGCACACAAACCAGAAGATATCATTCTGATGAACCAAACGGCATATTGCTACATTAAAGAGACATCGTTGACAACGATAAGCGTATTTTAGGGGCTTGAGCTGCATTCACAGTTGTTGCTTGGTACGGCATAAATTACTAATGAACTTCAGTTTAGTTCTAACAAAGTAGATTTCATTTCAAATGAATCTTTGTCAAACGTATTTTTGTTTAAGTCGATATTGCAATAGAAATTGTATACTGAATTAAAAAGGATACGTACTTCGATTTTTGTTAATATTCGTTGTAAAAAATAAATCAGGGCAAGTTTTCAAAAGACGGTAGTGATGGTAATAGTGGGTTGGTTGTATTTTGCTCAAACATTCTTCACAATGACATCAGAAAAAGAAAGAATTATCGAGTTTATCGATTGAATTTATCGGCAGTAATCATTATTAGTCTAAGAAAGACATGCTGGAGGAAACTAAACTTTGACGCTGTTTATCGTGTATTGGAGGAAAAGGTCGTATGTTCAATGGCAAGTACAGCATTCTATGTCGATGTGATCACATATGCGTTGCATCACTGTGTTATGTTTAATAAACACCATGGTATTCAATAATACTATGCTTGAGAATACTTTGGAACCGAAGCTGATCGTAAAGGTGACCACGGTTTATTATTCGTTGACTTTCAAAATTAAGATACCGTGACGAATTGAGCAACATTGAGTTTGAATCTGAATTCTTCAGTTGGTAAATGAACTTTTTAAGAAAATTGATGTTTCTCTTAGCACGGCTTTCAGTGTAAACTCACACTTTTTCAAATAAATATGCATCTAATATCTACTAGAAGATTCGCACACTTCTTCACATTCGCATCACAGTATAAATGAAGGTGTAAGAAGGAAAAAGATACTATGTCCCAACATTACTCTCATTCTCTAAATAAAAAGTAAATCAAGTATTTCTTCATGAGACCGCTAGGTTCATCGGATTTACAAAGATTCGCTGCACGGCTCCTGGATAGGGAGCTTTCTTAAACTTTAGCAAGTTCAAATAGGTCTGCCTATTCTGAACCGAAAATGCTGACTTAAGATGAATCTAAAGCTAGCCAAGAATTCAACAGTATTTTATATCCCGGTTCAACAGTCTGTCTTTCGCTCTTTTCTCGGAACCATGGTGTACCAATGTTGTTTTGTTACTTTTGCTTTGAGAAGAAGTCTATGCTTTGAAGTGTCTTCTATTGCATAGGTACGCTATTTAAGGAGACTTTCCATATTTGTATCAAGATGTTAATAAAAGTTATTACAGCATGGAATTTTTATTTCTGAATTTAATCACGCTTGTTTCATTGATGCTGTTTCTTGTGATCGCAAAAGATCACCAGGATCCTGCTCCACATTTTCCAGCAAGATAGTTTCTACATGACTCGAAAAAAGCAGCCTCAAGTCAATTGTCATAAGTGTTCTAAGCTCATAACACTGTGTTATTATATGTTTGTTTCTTTCAAAAACTCACATTATCGTAGTGTTGCGTGAAAGGATCTCAGCAGAAAAACGTTGAACTCAACGGACACTCTTGGTCATAGATAACATGATAGTGTGATAAAATTGAAGACAAATCTTCATCTGCTCCAGTTAGATTTACAGGATTACTGCCAATCGAACTGGAGCAGATTCTCCTTACCAAATCTACCCTCTGAAATAGGACCCTATCATGTATTATAAAAGTCTGAAGTGCCGATAGCTAAACCAAGAATCGCGTTGGTACTCTTTTACTCACACTCGCTCAAAGCATAGTGGTATATTTTCATTGGAAATTTGTTTTCCTGGAGAATAGCCGTGTGATACCATTATTGATATTTGGATACCAACGATAATAAAAATTTCATTGGAATATACTGCAGTTGACGATGAAGGAGCCATCAAATCTAACAGTAGAGAAGTGCGCGATATGCGCAGCGTCTAGAAATGTATCTTCCACTGGGGGCTCCTAAACTAAAAATTACATATCTCTTTTCATGTTCATGTATGGCCCCCCCCCCGCCCTCCCCCCAAAAAAAACCTTGGTCCCGCTTAGCCCATTTTGTCCTTGCGACAAGATTGAAGATGCGAGTTCTCCCCAGGTCGATCAAAACGATCCGTAAACGGTCGTAAACGATACCATTTCGGTGAAATACGATGGTCGTGGCGGATAATCGTTTACGAATGATCGTATACGAGATTTTCACGGGGA
>OENT01001668.1:0-37226 GCA_900239685.1 Rotaria macrura
TTCATTAGCGTGAAGCAGTTCGCAGCATTTATCAGTAATTACGCACGGACTACAAACCAAGGGCCTTTTTTGTCTGTGCGTTTCAGACTAGTATTTTGCTCATAAAATCTGAACAGTTATACGGTTAAGGCTCAAACTTTGAACTACCACAGAACTTGTTTACGTACGTATTTGTTGAAAATAACAACTGTTTTCCTTTAGCCATTCTCTAGATACACTTGTTCAAAGTTGAAAAAGTGTCTGTGAGTTACCTGCGTTTTGTATGTTCTTATCTGAGAGTGATGGTGATTATGCAAGTTCTGGTAAAATTATATAACTTTGCAGAGTATCAAAAAACAAACCTAATGAAAAAAAAACATCGAATGTAATGGATCGAGAATGGAATGCTTGGCATAGGCAAGATTTCTTTTTTTTTATAGAAGTCTCAGATTTCATCGAGATGACCTATACTATTTGAAATGCATTTTTTTTGCACGTGACACTTTTTGTCGCTGCCCTGATCGGAAAAATGCTACTTCTTGTTTGCTAAATATCTAATGAAAAGGTAACAACATGTAGTTGATCATACTATTATAACTAGCGTTTCACAAGAATTTCAATAGATTTATATGACTATGATTAGACGATTAGGTAGCGCATTTCGTTCAAGATTGATTAATAGTAACAAGCCGAGGTAACTGTGTTTTAGATTTAAAGAGAGTATTTCGAGATCTTCTAAATTATTTCGAAATTTGCAAGTTCGATGTGTAATTTATATTGAAATCGATCACTTGTTTCACTGCCTTCTTTATACATATATATACAAGACAACTTTTGATTGTTAGAAAAGATTTTATTTAAACGTCTGTTATTTCTTCTATCATCAATATTTACAAGGAACGTGACAATGGTAATGAGTGTTAGTTGTTTGAAGAAGAAGAAGAAGAAGAAGAAACAACAACAAGTAAATGATCATTCATTATTAATCAACACGGTTTGCATATCTTTCAGTCCATATATTTGTCCAGTTTTTTGATATTCGATGGACATTTCTCGTTTTGGATTCGATTTTCTTGCGGAACTTTTTCTCCATGTAGTTTTCGGTGTTGAAACGATGACTGCTTTTGTTGTTGTTTTAGATTTATTCGAACAATAGAAAATCTCGTCGATAAAATCCCGTAATTCATTTCGGAAGTTTTTCGTTAGAAAGCAATAAAGAAAAAAATTTATTGCATGTCCTGTAAATTGAACACTACCTAAACATATTTGTACCATGTAACGAAGCATACGTGACTTGTGAATTGATGTCATTCGATGACGAAAAAATACGTAATATATACATGATGGTAATGTTAATACAACAAACGCAAATGTTACTGAAATTAACATGATTGATAATTGTCGATGACGAGAAAATTGTCCACTTACTGGCAGGCGAACACGAGCTGAACGAACTGTGGTATAGATTATGCATGCATTACACAGACACATGATGGAAAATGGGCATAGATTATAAACAATAAGATGGACACGTTCATATTGTGGATATATATAGAAGGGATTTTTCCGAGCAGCATAACATCTTATTATATGATGAGGAGGACCACCTCGGTATCCATTGATGAAAAGCATATGCGAATTAAGTAGTAGACAGGTGACTGTCAATATAAGTATATAGTATTTTGTGCGAGATAATTTACCGTAACTTTGCTTCCACGTAAGAAAATACAAGCTTAAACACCGATCTAAGAGAATCAGAAAATTCACATTAGATTCAGAAACATTGATTCGATGAATCAAAATTAACACTAGACACTGAAAGACTCTCAACTCAAGCTTCTGTTTCAGCTGTGTTCCAATTCAAATCCGACTTCACATCCTCTAGTCCGAAAAGGAACACCAAACAAGAATATATTCTATGTCGAAGATCGTCTAGACGCCCTCGAACAATTTTTGTAAAACATACTTGATCTTGCATGTGGATAAGTTGAAAAATGCCTTCCCAGCCCAGGGAAAACAACCAGCTGTTAAGATCTGATAAGATTCTGGATTTGATCTTATATGATCGTGTAAGATCCGACAAAAAATCGGTCGAAAATCGTAGTCTCTGAGATCTTGCATCCAGTAGCACAGTCAGATTCTTGAAAGATCTTATTAATGTGTCAGATCTTTCAAGAATCTGACTGTGCGACCTGATATAAAATATGAGAGACTACGATTTTTTGTCTCATCTTACAAAATCAGATGCAGAATCTTGTCAGATCTTAGTATCTGATTGTTTGTCCCTGGTTTTACTGCTCGAATTACTATTAAGTGAGATTAAAAGCTTTTCTCGGCAATACTCTGACTATGGATACGTAAGAAGTCCAATTCCCCAGCATGAACAGACGTTAAGCTTATATCTTCAGATATATGAACATCAGTGAATTTGATTTGTAAATTTAGACGTCTCATTAACCTCCTAACATCATACGCATTTTGCAGCTTTCATATCGATTTTCCTTATTGAAATAAACTAATGTTCTTGTTTTAATCGAACAAACATGAGTCAAAGTGTCATCAGATCTTAGAACATCTACAGCACAAAATCATCATTCTGAAAACTTCTATTTACTTCAATCTTTTTTGAAACCATGCAATAGAATGGTTTCTCGATTCGATGAGTTTTTTATTTTCATTTACTCAGCAGATACATTGAAATTCAATTTACACTTCTAAATTACATTCAAAGCCTTAACTACGCGTTGACTAATCTTGATCGAAGCTATATACAGCTTCTGATGTCTTTGACTGTGATACATATGTTTTTCCCAATTGAAAAGAATCACAATGAAAACGTTATGGNAGTGTAAATTGAATTTCAATGTATCTGCTGAGTAAATGAAAATAAAAAACTCATCGAATCGAGAAACCATTCTATTGCATGGTTTCAAAAAAGATTGAAGTAAATAGTAGTTTTCAGAATGATGATTTTGTGTTGTAGATGTTCTAAGATCTGGCGACACTTTGTATCCATTTCGAAAAATACATCCCATCAGGAGCAATCATCGCCAAACTACAACACTCCGGTCCATCCTCTTTAATAACGTAGCAAATGCCATTATCTGCTTCACTTGCTTGCCACGAGTACGTCAAGAATTAATGTTTGCGACGGCAATTTTGATTATTTATACGCTGTATCTATTCATCAGTATGCATATATCTTAAGGGTTGAATATTTTGTTTAAAAACTAGAGGTGGAATACGGATATTTTATATACAATGAATTATTTAATGATTTCTAATGATTTTTTTATGGATTATGGTTTCATGAATTCAAACTCACCAATGCTAACAGCTGTTAAACACCAACTCGACAATTGTAAACCAACAAATGACATATACGAGATGATTCGACAATGTACTAATGAAAAGTCTTCTATATTAGTATAACGCGAACTGATTGTGAACTTGTAAAAATTATTTAAATTCCATCCATACAATGATACAGTATCACATATGCTAACAGCAATTAAATATCTCATAGTAACATAACGTCGTAAATTTTTTCGACATAATACAACTATTGTTAGTAAGTTACCTAATGTTCCAACGATGACAAGTATAAGAGCGTAAATACTTAAACAACGTATGACAATATAATAGTAATCAGTTTTGTTAGTGGAGTTAGACATTTTTAATTATTTCTGTCTGTCAATGCAATAGTCCAAATGACCAATAGGTGGAAAATGCTGATAGGTGTTTTAATAGAAATACTTGGCTCTATGAAATCTTATTGAAAACGTGACAATGGTTGAGAATAATGAAAAAGGAAAAATAATTTGGAGAAAAGAAAAATATATGAACCGATTTTTCCTTTTTATGTGTCCGGAATAAACTGATGTCAGGATTCGTGAAAACCTATTACAAAAAGTAAAGAAAAAAATAATTCCATTTTTATCGTATGTAAAGAGAGAGGCAAACTCATTTTCTCGTATTCAGAAATAGCTGCTAACTACGAAGATTAACGTATTGCATCTGCACACTACTTTCACTAATTTGATTTTCAAATTAATCAAAGTCACATCTTCGTGACTGTTCATCCTTAATCAGTAATTGAAGTAGTTTTCTTCAAATAAGAATAAGAACAACTTACAGAAAAACGAGGAACCATTCTTTTCAAAAATAATAAACATTCTAACTAGATTCAATAAAGTACTTCAAAATTTGCTCGATGATTCACGTTTAATACTTTTTATGATCCTTATTAAATTAAAATATCTAGAATATCTATTGACATACCTTCGAATATTTCGAACAGAAAAATAATACGTATTCTTAGTACAGAGTGGACCAAAAGTCAGTTTATCGAAAAACAAAATGATTATCTTTATTAGGACTTGAGCAAGTTCAGAGGACTTTATTTTGCCACTGATAGAAGTATATTCAAGCTTTAAATTCATATAGATATACCTGTAGAAAACCTTGTTTCAATGGCATTATAGACTTTAATAAAAACATGTGGCCGTTCCCGATCACTAAAATGATAGTTTCGAGGGAGAATTCACAGTTTATTCAATTTTTTTGAGTCCATATTTGGTCCAGTTATACGGAATCATTTGCTTCTAATAAGCACCAAGAAAGTTTCGCCTCTTGTACCTCACATTTTCAATAATATTGTAATTTCAAATTTCTGATCTGAAACTTGGCTTCTCTCAAGATCTTACCTAGACTAGATCTTGTACATAATGTCAGAATTTTTGGATGCAGTTCATGCGACACAAAATTTTCAAAATCTTCTCTGTAAACACGGTTTCAAGGGAAGAGCCCTTAAATCTTGAAGGATTTATCTGCTAAAGAAACTATCTCCAAAAGTTCTGAAATGTTTTACGTGAACTGATCTAGGTGGCATGTTGACTCTAGCCAAGTTTCAGATCAAAATTTTGAAATAACGGTTTTATGGAAAATAATAGGTACGAGCTGCAAAAGTTTGCTGAAAATTTAACGTCTCGGTGAAAAATCTATAAGAGGCAAAATTTTCTTGGTGCTTATTAGAATCAAATGATTCCGTATAACTGGACCAAATATGGACTCAAAAAAATTTGATGAACTGTGAATTCTCCCTCGAAACTATCATTTTAGTGATCGGGAGCGGCCGCATGTTTTTATTAAAGTCTATAATGCCATTGAACCAAGATTCTCTACAGGTATATATCTATATAAATCTAAAGCTTGAATGAACTTTTATCAGTGACAGCATAATGTCCTCTGAACTTGCTCAAGTCCTAATGAAGATATTCAATTCTTTTTCGGTAAACTGACTTTTGGTCCATCATGTTTATTTGAATATTTCTGTTGGTTTTGTCTCATTTACACAAGCTTAATCGAAATCATACATGAAGAGAGAAACAAGATTCCATCTGAAGATAAGAACATCCTATAGATCTTCGCTCATCTATTGATATTTCACGTTCGAAAAATTCTCAATATTGCTCTTATATTATTCATTGAAATACTTTATGATGAGACTATATTTAGAAGATAATAACTACCAGAATAAAGAATAATAAAAACACTTGAGTTTTCTTAAGCTTCACAAAGCATAAGACGGTTACACGGTTGGATATACAATGCGAAAAATGGAACTACTTACTTTAATAAGAAAACTTTCATTCTTGAAAGAATGTGCTGACTATCAACCTCAATAATTAAATGCAACCGCATTACTAAATGCAGATGTAAATTGAATATTACTTCTTACTCGCTTTCTGTATTTAGTATGTGTGTCTCAATAAAGATAATTAACACAGCATGCTATTTCGCTTGGACTTTTCTATGTGTTCTGCTCCATCAACGTTCAATATCGAAGGAATTTTGTTGATCATGTATAATAAAACGATGATTAGAGATTTACACTGTCATTTTAATTTTATGAACCATGATAGATACAGTAGAACTGAAGTAAGAAGAGATCCGAATGAGAAATGATTGAATGGAATTGATTCAACGACTATACCCATCAATAATAATCATTAATATGTTGACAGTTAACAATTCTTTCGAGTAATTCTATTGTTTTCCTTGCATCTAATCAATGTCGACAAAGTGAAAACATTTCGTGTCTTTTTTTTTCTATAGTGATCGAACAAAACTAAATGTCACAAATAGAATACAAAAAAATAATTTACTAAAATTAGGTGACATTAATATTTACATTTGTATACTTAGTAATAAGAGTTTACGTAATTAGTTTCAACTGGCAAATGCATTATGTTCATTTAGATCTATGATCGATATATCAATAATTTAAATCACTGCTTATCATTATTCATTGCCACACATAATGATCATATACAATTATTGTCTACATACAATTGATTACTATCATTTGAAGCTATTTTTGGAGTCAAGATGAACGGGAAGTATTTACGAAATTGTTAATGTGCATTGGAAAAACCGTTCCAGTTTTTCTGTTTACTATTCAGCTAATTGAATAATAAAACATGAATTAGTAGCGTGGTAGTTACGAGTTTCTTCCTGATTATCATGAAGACAGATTACAAAAAGGAAGTCATCTAGAAGCTAGAAGCAGTATGAAAAAGATAAATTTCTTTACTTCACTAGTAGTTCAACAGAAGAAGAAAAGACATTTTATCTTTCAGATATCAAGTATGCTTGGAGAAATTCGATTTACATATTTTGAAAATAAAGCTATTCAATTTAAAATTGATGATCCTAAGAACTATAGACAGAATTTCTTTTCTGTGCAGTATTCAGCATGAAAAGCAATATTGTTTAGCAAGCTACTGGCTGTGTTCTGTTCTATAAAATAGTTCAAAATGTAAAACATAATCTGTAATATTACATATCATAGAATTCATTTTATCTACGCACTTATTCCCTAGCAAATTAACTGTAACCATATTATTAATACAAGTGTCATAGTTTTGACTAAATTAAACAAAAATCAAAACTATGCATTTTTGGTTGCAAAATTAGGAAATCATATTGTTCTTTTTCAAAATAAATTCTATTTTTTTCTATCTATCATGTAAACATAGCACGTACTCATTTTTTTCTCAAACAGACAAAGTATTCATTTTCACTTATTTATATATATATATATTAATCTATATTACAACATGCGCTTATAAATCTTGCCATAACATCAAATAACCAAGTACATCTACATTTGACTTTCACAAAATTTGAACCTCCCATGTACGAGCCTTCCATTAACAGTATATGTAAAGATAAAGTGGAAGATGTATGAATTGTGCTCATTTAGATTCGATAAGATGACGTTCATCAATCAATTGTATGCTTCAGTAGGTCAGTGGCTACAGTACTTTTAAACCACTGAACTATATTTACAAGATTTTATGAGTCAGCTTTTGTATGAATATCACAAACATCTTTCTACAACAGTATTTACGACTCTGTTCAATCAGTCATAAAACTAACAAAATGTTTATTTAATTTTTAATGAAAAAGTTGGATCCGTAGCTTAGAAAATGAATAACGCTTTTTTAAATGGAAAAAATATTGATGAAAACCGAGAAAATTGCATTACTACTTTTCCTGATACTCTCATAAAAGAATATTTCCACGCATGCGATAAAACTATTTAATTTCTAGATTGTTTTCTTTTCTTAAGTAAAATAAGTTTTCACATCTATAGTCTAGCATAACTCAGATGTTGCGCCTCACGGAGCATTATTTTTCAAATGCATTTATTAAAACATCTACTTAATTGTTTTTTTCTAAGACAGTTACTATTCTTATCAAAAGAAGTATATTGATAAAAGAAAAAAAAACATCATTCGTTCATGATTCCTTAGCATACAAGCTGATTATGTTATACAAATTCACATACTTACACAGATAATTTGAGTAGTTATGGTGGTTCTACCTTTCTATTGCAATTTATAGAAAGCCAGGAAAACGCAATGTTTCCCAGTAATAAAGAAATTAAAATAGAACAAGAACATATGTAAATAAACCAGAATGAATACTTCTAATTACAATGCACAAAAAGGCTGAAACTTAACCGACTATTAAAATCACTATCCTATTCTTCTATGAAGTCAATCGAAGATGTATTGCTAGGCATTATAAGTTTAGGTTTATAGTTTTTCTTTTAAAACAAGCCAAGGGTTAATTCTATATTTCTGTCAATGAAGAGGAGAGAAGAGAAGAAAAGAGAATTTTTATAGAATGTCAACGCTCTAATTATAGAAAAGTACATTGGGATTAAAAACTTATCACAGGAATACTAGCAAAGTAAAAATATACAGTACTTCTGAGTTATTCTCATTGTTCACAAAAAGATTATATTTTTTTATCGTCGATCGGATGAAGTTCTTTGCCATTATTTTACTCAATTCATGCAAAAATGCAATAGTGAAACGATTCCAATATTACAACGAGATATTATTGATGATAGACGATCTTAGATCGGAAATGAAAAGATACTACTATCTGTAGTGTTGAGTCAGTAATCAATTTAGCCAAGGGTTTTGTAATGCTCTCTGACAAGCATTTTTCATATGTGAGAACGAGGAAGGATGAATAAGAGGATAACACTATGTTGGGCGATTATTCTCAACAGATGCCAGCAGAACATAGTACTGATATTTTTCGTAATGATTTCTGGCTTCGTTCAAGTTTTTCTTTCCTTTAATGCATATTTTTTAAGTCAAGCAATATGAAATTTGAGTATAACAACTTGTCAATGAATTCTTCCAGGTAATAAATACACTGTCTACGACACTATTATAATCATCGTATACTATACGAACTCATGAGACTACCGACGACTCGTTTGTTCGTGAGTCTAAAGTGTTTTCTATAATCGTATTGTCGTAATCGACGACTTTTATCATGCAATCGTTTGACTTTTATTAAAACATACAAATCTTCTACTTCGTACACAAGACATAAGACATTTGTCAAGCGTCTTCCGTTTCTCTTCTGCCTTTTTATACTTATTTATTAATTTTTTGTTATTTTCACATTAATTAAAAACTAAATAAAAAGGTTATGTCTCCAAAAAAAAAAGTGTTTTCTTACTGAATTAGAAAAGCTGTATTTTGAAAAATAAAAATATGTATGAACCATTTCTTCAATAGTCTATGATAAGCTCAAAATGGTTGATAAAGGGTATAAATACTATTTAAAGACAATAAAATATATCCTCGTTACTCTAAATTTTCACGTGACCTATGATGACATAGGAAAATAAGCATACGTTAAGGCAAATGTAGAACATGCATTGTGTATACTAATGAATCACTTAGAGCAATTGGAACGCAACGTATCTCAATATTGAATTTCCTAATCTGACAATTTTCTTGCAATTCGAATATACCTTGGCTTACTTCCTTACTGCAATTATAAGAGGCTATATATCGTGTTACTTAAAAAGTCAACAAAACTAATGACGTTTTCCCTTTAGTAGACGCTTGCCAAGATAAACGAGATTTCAATTGAATACATTGGCAATACAAAAAAAATCTTCTTAGTTTCAACTTATTCTGTCAATATATAATTCGATTTAACTATATAATGTGATGGAACGCTATTTTATCTACTCACCATGACTAAGAAATTACACGTAACAATTGCGAAATCTTCTATTAGTTTCAAAGAATACTATTTAGTTACTTCTAACAGATTCGATGCATCAGATAGTCAAGTTTTTCTTTTAAAAAGAGATCGATATCAATTTACTTAGTACTCGAATTATGTTTCAGAAAATATAAGCTTGACAACTGTCTTGGTAAATGTTTCTCCACATAAATTCTGATCTGAGCGTATAGTTCCAAAAGACATGATCAGTCAGATGCAATCAATGAAGAACCAAAACAAACTACTTCAATACTATGATTAAATAAGGAGAAGTGATCGCTTCATAATTTGATTTTAATTAATGCATATTCAATCACTGAAAATTTGAACATTTTCCCAAATAGCGATCGTTGATAAAGATTCAGTTTCGTATAACATTGATTAAGTTTATTAAAAAATAACTTAACTAAAGTGGTTAACAGAAAAAAACCTGTGGTTTACTATGGAAAATTGATTTACTGACCAGGTCAATGAAACTGCTGACTTTCCGGCTATATTGATCATATATGAACTAAGTTAATACGAAATAGAATGGCGAATTCTACCATTTGATTTGTATACGCTCTCGACTAAGTACATACAATTTTATTATCTATCGGTTATTACTTCGATTCAGTTTCTATGTGCAATTTTATTTCAAAACATAAGTGGAAAATCCCGAAAACTTAATACTATTGGAATACGATGTGACCTAGTATTTTTTTAAATTTAGGACATATTTTGACTGTATGGTGGTGATGTTTCTGAATGCAAGTAGTCAGGAGGCGGGTCAAATCGATTTACATTATGATCATTGTGCTGTTCAACAAGATCCTGTACCTGACCGATACTTTTTTGGTGTCGTTTTTTACAGTATACGATGATGAAAATGACACAAACTAATATGAAAAGAAGAGTGAAAATATTATCACCATTATAATACGACTTTGATTGGCAGCACATTTCGACTGATGATCATTCTACCTCTCTCAGTTGCTGAAAATTGACATGCGACTTGATTAGTTTGAGAAAAAAATCAATAATGACAAATCTACATGTTGCAATAAGTTGCTTGTTGGCCTTATCTTTTTATGATCGTCAATGAATCAAAAAAAAAGAATGAATGTCACGTCATAAAGTAAGCATTGGTGATGATGTATCCGAAAAACAAACAACGGCTGCCAATTGTCTGAGAAAAATAAAGACAGATTCGGTTTTATTTCGTATCGATTAGTTCTCGCAGACGTTTATCAATATAATTGTGAAGGTTTACATATCGCATTCCTTGATATTCTTCGAATCGAAATACTTTTTCTGCTTTTGAGATTTGTAAATCACGTCGTTTCAAATATTCACTCCAAACCAAATGATCGAACCATTGCTGAAAGCTATTCGGAATATCTATTTCATCATCAAGTATGTCATCAGTGATTCTAGAATGGCGCCGATAACGCTTCATACGACATTGAGATTGTGTTGATTCAAAAAATATTCGAATATGGAACATGTTTGTCAATTCATCAGATAATGCAAACAGAAGAAATCCTTCAACGATAACAATCACATTATTCTTATCAACGATGGAAATATCATTTCGATGATATCGAGTTCTTCTTCCTGGTTCATCTTTAATTTGTTGTAGTAGAGTAAACAAGGCTTCTGTATGTAAAGTATCAGGCTCCTCTTCACTTTTAATACGACCGAGAATCGGATGATTAACAGAATTCGAACGAAAAAAAAAATGATCTAATTCAATAATATGTAACGGTGAATGAAGATGATTGACTAGATGTTTAGCATATGTTGTTTTTCCAGAACCCGATGGGCCAGCAATGCCAATGAAAATAACTCGATGGCAATTTGAAGTCATCGTCAGTCAATAGTTTACCATGCACTGGTGTTTTACACGATCTAAAAAATTGAAAATTTCATACGTACTATTCTTAGTCGTGTGGAGAAAAAAAAACGCAAAGAAATATTTTGTATGGTTACAAACTTCAAACCAAAATAAACCAAACTCTTCTCGTTCTCTTGCGTGAACCACGTGACTTTTTTGTTAGTAGTGGGAAGAAAAAAGAATATTTTTGCTAAATGTTTCTATGTAGCGAACTACTCCATAGAACACAAATATAGATAACGCAGTTTATCGGTCATGATCAACAATACTGCTGAATTTAGATTTCGTTTCTTTTTTATTCTAATTATTTTGATTATTATGCTTATAAGTAGGAGTTGTAAAATAATAAATCTATCCAATATTGAATTTCTACACATCAATGTTTATTTTTAGATTGAAATTCATCTAGTTAACAACTCACTCGATGCTTGACTGATATAAAAACCACTCATATGTATCTTGTTTGTCTTGGACATTGTTTTTAAGATGATATTATTAATAATACGCTTACCTATTGATAGTCGTCAAACGAACGTTCACTGATAATGACATTTTCCTCGTCACAGTGAATAATTTAGTCTTTGACTGGATTTTTATCTAGATTAATTATCGGAAGAGACGAACTTAGTAGTTCCTCAGTAGAGACTGTCGTCGATAGAGCATTGATTTTTATGTAAATCGTTTTCTTCTGAGACAAGTTCTATGCTGTCGAAAGTATTAAATGATAACTGTACAGTTAGAAAGCAATAGTATCGATTAGACGAATTGATGAATTGCATAAACTAAGTTAGAAAATACGTATCGAAGATGTTTAGATGAATTCAATGTATACGATACGATTCTCATTCAAGATTATAAGAAAAAACCATACTGAAAATTTCGTAGCATCGATAGATGTTATACATAATTAGAAGTAAGTGAAAATTTCTTCAGTAAAATAAAAAGCTTTCCATATCTGAATACATACTGAGAGAATAGAAAACTTAAACTAAAACGATTAACCTAATTTCTTAAGAAATGACATACGTTTGAAACGTGAAACTTTAATAGATTTACTTTCAAATAGCGATACAATAGAAGAGTCTATTCTACCTAATCTGTAGTTTAAAATTCTGTTGACAATATTACAAGGTTGTCAGTTTTTTTAATGTTATTCGATACATAGCTATGCTTAAGTACGACAATTACCAGTTTGTTAATCGAATCTTTAAGAATTCAGAAACTATCTCGTGTAACGAAAAATTCTTGTGTACTGCATTAAATTTTAGAGGAAGAATTTTCTCGGTGCTTGCTTCATCTAATGCTTTCCGTCTTTTTTTTATTAATATTAGGTATCATACGCTGTTGAATCTAATTTACGTGTATTATGACTCTTGATAACAAGTTTAAATATCTATTACATTTTAAATACTGTTTTTGTCAAAACTCGAAACTAGAATAAACAGATTTACTGTTTCTTTCGATCGATTTGGATAATCAATAAATATAGAAATCATATAATAAGAAAAGGGAATGAATGAAAGTTGAATACACTTTGGAATAATCCTTTCAAGGGTACTAAATAGTTTAAAATATGAAAGGAAGTATGGAACTCAAAGAGAACATGAGTCAGAAAAATTAGTTTTCAGCAAATATATTTGAATGAGTATATTAATAATTTTAATTTATCATTTGGAGGAATCAAACACAGATGGTGAATTAAAATAACAAAAAGATGATCGCTCTATTTCTGTGATCGCTGAGCTAAATCGCAAAGCTAGACGTGTCATTTCTATATATAATTGTATCAACAATTTGCGAGCAACGGAATGGATGAATGCTGAAGTCATTATGATCTATCTCAATATATGTATACATCTTCACAATCCTAATATGTTCATGGTCAATTTAAATAATTTAGAGTAAACATCAATCGAAATTCACAACGAAAGCAAAACACATAATATATAGGCACATAATGGTTTTGTTTCGTTTCATGTCACTCTCATGGAACAACTATAGATGAGTAAACATGAGATGCTTAGAGAGAACTCTCATTAAGTTTCTTCTCTGGGCCATAAGAAATATCGTGTAGTAACATGTAATCATGAAGGATGCATCAGTATTAGAGTGTGTCGTCATGTTTTCTATTCCTAAAAGCAATTTAACGAACCAGTAGGAATCTCTTTCCGCCAAACAAAAAAAGTTTTCATTCTTCTTGTGTACGCTAATACACATCTGCGTCATTCAACATTTATCCAGTGAATAACGTGATGCCATGTAATGAATAATAATGAACATATCATCAAAGAATGTATTAACTGACGATCAACATGTGAGCATGTAAATCAACAGATAGATATAGTAAACATGAATACATTTTTGTTTTACTAAATTATTATCAACGTGCGAATACTTACTGTATAGAAGTTTTCACCATAAATTATATTGTCAGGGGAAATTGAAATCAGTAAGTCTCGATTTTCATAACTGATTTATTTCAAATTGAAAAAAGCATTACAACTCAACATAAATCCTAAAGCAAAACTGTACTGATCACTTTTGAGTAATTATATATTGACCCTAATACATTCAGAAGATTATTAATGATATTTGGTTGCACTAATCCAGTAGAGGGTATAAAATAGTGAACGATTTCTGAGTAGGAACGAACTTATTTCTATGATAGAAATCATTTTAAAACCTTTACGATACAAATAGTGACTTTTAATTGTAGAAAACCTTCACTAGTACAGTTAAAACAGCATAGTCCTGATTTTTATTGGTTTCCTTTCGTTTTTAAAAGCATTTCCGATGATCCTAATTGATTCACGATAAACATGAAAAAGTGATTTCCAGTAGTATTATAAATCAAAGAAATCATTAAAAATCGAAAAATCAACTTATTTTTCCTGGATAGTTCGATTGTTTCTTATCTTTCATATACTTTTAACCATGTCGAAACTTATGGCGCTGTACTAAAACATTCACGGAGAAACAAAATGCTGAATGAACTGGAAGAATAAAAATACTGTCATACTATGCAATGATGTTAATTAAAAGATCAGAGATGAATGTGGTAACCATCAAGATACTGCGCGTCGTTCAAATTTTGATTGTCTGCAGAGATGGGTAACTCCGGGTATGCACCGCTCCAACTCCAGGTAACTCCACTCCTATTTTCAAAAATCTCTATCTAACTCTAACCTGTATCATTTCAACTCTACTCTAACTCTAATGAAAAAAGCGTCAAATCGAGAGTTAACTCCAACTCCGGGTTGGATTTATCCATCTCTGATTGTCTGAATCTGAAAAGAATATCCAATAAACTTTTGATTTAATACAACTAAACTGATTATTGTTGATTGAGTAGTGTCTTGCTTACTTTATCATTGATGTATTATAATGCCTCGATTTCATAACCTTGTATCCCACATCAATTAGAAGTAGAGAGCATGAAGAAACGTGAATATCTATATCCAATGTTCTTATCTTTGATGGATTGTTTGGTCGTCGTCGTAGGTAATGTGAATAGGAATCACGCGACATTGTTAACCGAACTACAAGTTTGTTGATTCTCATTTCTCTTTGCTTAGTTTTTATTCGAATATGCTTTAGTTACACAATTAGACCTGTTGTGAAAATCTGACCGGTTTCCAAAAGAGAAGAAGACACAACTATGTCTAGCAGTCATGCTTTGTCGTTTCGAACAGCAAAGGAATGAAGTGATCTTATGATTCAATGATTGAGATACATTCTGCTCACAATATGTAATCATTTCAAAAAACAAAGAGCTGATTGAATCATCATTCTTTTTTTTACTTTCTAAATTCAACATATTATTAAATTAATTGTTGATATTTTCCCAGTTACATTAAAATTAATTTCTGCTGTATGATGATAGTTCAAATATACTGATTCCTAGCTTGCTTTATGAGTTTGGTTATTAACCAGAGTGAAAGACAATCATTCAAATATTACCGACAGCGTTGAGGAGAAAGATGCATATCGTCTTATGCTCAGTAGTCCCAACAATTTTTGTACGCAGTTCTCACGATGATATTATTCAGCTATACTACAGATATATCTATTTTACTACGAAATATTCACTTACATCTAGCTGTCGACGTTTTTTATTCGTACATCGAACGAATGATGCGCATTTCTTGTAAAGAGTCTGGTCTCCACTCGATGTGTTTACTTCGGTTACACTTATAAAAGGGATGTCACACATTTTTTTTCTCTACCGTTCTGCATTTCAATTGTGTGGAAAGCACGTGTGGTAAGAAAGAAAAGATTTATTTACCAATGCTGAAGAAATTTTCTCTCTTAGCGTCATTTTTTCCCACTGATCAAATCTATCTATCATCGATGGAATTGAGTATTCGAGCATGTGCTATTCCCAAATGTGAAACTTCTTCGTGTGCTGTATGTCATTGTTGTCAAAAGGATCTGTGTCTCGATCATTTAAAAGAGCATAAAGATCAATTGAACGCACAAACCATTCCACTTGCCAATCAAATCAATACCCTACTAGATGTTGTCGGACATTTCGATCCGACTTCTTTATCAAGTTTCCAAGTACTCGAACAATGGCGAGTTTCTGCTTTCGAAACGATCAATCGATTTTATGAACGCATGCGCTATGAATTATTTGAGCAGAAAAAGAATAAACAGCTGCAAGAACTTCATCGGATACGTGATAATGTGGATCAACTCATTCGCATACAAGGAGCCACCCGTGAAAATATTAATTTATATACGAATGATATTCGATCGATTGAGAAAGAAATCAATAGTCTTCAAAACATAGAAATTAATTTGTGTCCATTAGTTATTGACGACAATGTTATTATTCAGTCAAGCTCCAAAAAACGGTAAACATAGGTTTTCTTTTGAAAGCATAGAAATCTCATCCATTATCATGTATATGACAGTTCATTAGTAATAGTTTAAGTTATTTAACTCATTATCAGTTGCTAGTCGGCACTAAAAATGTATTAATAAATGAGTGAAGAAAGAAAAAAAAAGCTGAATATGTAAAACAAACTTAAAGCTAATCATTTATCAGTGAAAATTATTTCAAAACAAAGAGATCCCCAGTCCATTTCATAGAAATATAGTTTATCGTAACGAACTTCGAGCACAAACGAAGAATAGTGATAGAAGTTTACCTTTGTTCAGTAGAAACGAAAATTTGTTCATAGATATGATACCAACTATTAATATATTGTGTTACTGTGTGTGGTCTCATTGGATTAGAATAAAACTAAATGTTTATAAGTTTACGTACTTTCGGTGATAAAATCATTCATGCATTATGTCGATATGTACTATTTCAAAAACTTTCAAGGTTCTTTCGGCAATATATATTAGGCTAAGTCGATAAAATCGGATGTCGCAAATGATTGAGTTTGATTAGAACTAGTTGAATATATACCGTAAATATTTTCGCATTCAGAAGTGAAAAATAGCACATCGATGCGAAAAGTAGAGGTAATATTTCGAATTAGAAAGTCTCCAGAAAAGTATTTATCAGTGCTTTCATCTACAAAGTAACTTGTATTGCTGGAGATGGAAAAACAGTAAAGCATAATATTCAATATCCAGCTAAAAATATTTCATTCTTGAAAAATGTTTAAAATTAACGAAGAAAGACATCCTTAACTGATTGATTGCCTTGAAGTACGAACTGCCTACATTCATACAAGCTCTCATTAGTTCTTAATAGCTTGAAAATATTCTATCGAATTAGCTTACTAATTTCGAAATACTCGTGTTTTTACTGTACTACTGACGTTCTTAACTTGAACTTCGGTCGGTACTATGAAAAACTTTCGATTTAAAATTTTGCAACTACTTTTTAATAGTAGGATGTTTTGAGGAATATTTGATTGTGTAAATTCTAGAATATTCGAATTTCTTCTATTGTAAAATTTGAATTTATGATTTCTGTATGTGAAAAGGTAATTTGGGCAATGAGCTTCACCATAACTTTATGCTAAGATACACACTAAGAAAATAGCTCATATTCATATACATAATTTCATTTATGTAACTAAGATTCGTCTCTCTGCAAAATTTGGATTTGATATGCAAAATGAAAATTTCTTTTTATTAAGGAAAAGATTATAGTATAGAATTGAAAAGAAGTTCTAAAAGTAATACTGTCTAGAACATTTGAACTACTATCATGATCGTTTTAATCTATCAACGGTCACTTCATTCAAAATAAACTACACTTTGAAGAAATGAATCGGTTATGGATATTCCTAAACATTTGAGTTGAGTTTGAATTTCAATTTTTGGTCCAATCTACAGGTTAGCACAAATTAAACCTTGTAATTCATCTTTGCTAGTAAACACATAGGTTATATTTCTGAAAAATCTCATGACTCCAACTGAAAATCATTAGATTTCAGTTTTTAATATAGGAATTCTTACATGATAGCGACGGCAATGTTGAGATATTTTCAAAATGATGCCTGCGTCATTTTTGAGAAGATCTTAGTTATGACTTAGTCGTTCTTACGTGATACTTTTAAATTATTAATGCGAGAAATAAAAACGAAAACCATGTTTCTTAAAGAACAATACAAAGCACAAAGACTAAAGATCAACCGCAAGCGGCTTCAATCGAGCAAGCCACGATTGATAAAATTCAGCGAAACCATGCCTTTCAAATATTTGTTCAAGTACGTACATGTTTAGGAAAATGAATAGAATTAATTGTTTATTCGTATTGATTTCATGCTTATTTATAGTTACCAATGGGAAAATCAAGAATAATAACAGTTAAGTATATGTTGCAGATGTTATTCGGATAAGTATAAACATCATATCATTTTTAGGTTGAACCAACGGATACGATCAAAAAAATTAAACTTCAAATTCAAGAGAAAGAAGGCATTCCACCAGATAATCAGTACCTCACTCAGATGGGTAAACCTTTGAGAGGTAAATAGTCATATTTCTAAGATATTATTTATCATTTTCCTTTCATAAAAGATGATTATTCTCTCGCTGATTATAATATTCAAACGCAGTCTACAATAAATTTATCTTATTACTACATACAACAAAATAATAAAAAATCATGATTATCAATGATAGTCTAATGTTAATTACTGAATATTTACAAGAGAACCTCCTTTCCTAAACAATAACTTTCAATCATTCATTCAAGAATTGTACGATTTGATGTTTATTTCAATAAATTGGAAAAGTTACACTTTTTTCTTAAAAAATTCCATTTCTACCAATTCGTTTTAGCAACCAGATCATGCTGATAGATTAGACTACAAAGCTAGGATATACACAAATATAATTATATAATGTTTATTACATCTAGTTGGCGATGAATCTGAAAAGAATATTCATTTGAGATTATTAGTAAACATGACAGATTGTCTTCAGAAATCATAGTCGAATTAAAATAGTGAAAGGTAGTTTTAAAACATGTTCCTTGCATACAAACAAAAACTACTCAGGTGTTTTTATGCGCTTACCACATGTGATTTACATTAATTTTTATAATTAAATTAAAATGTTTTTCATTTCTGAACGTTTGGAGACATCTGTTCTTCTCATTTTTGGATGCTTCTTTCTTAAGAAAAGGTAAATGATTGATCAAAATTGTCTCAAATAGCTCCAGGAGAGAAAAATGACGACGAAAATTACACTTAGTGTTTCAGAATCAGGTAAAACACGAGTTGAAAAACTAGAAACGTTGTTTCGTTTTCTTAGAACTAAGAAAAACACTTTTCGAAGTAACGGTAATCAAGGTTAGCACTGTGAGAACAACACTCAACTTGTGCACAGATCCTGTATGAGTATTATTTTAATATACCTCGTTACTATCATTGTGGAGTTATGAGTTCTTCAATTATAGATGTATCTTTTCACAATGCATAAAATTGAATGTTAAAAAAAGAGAATAATTCAACGGATAGAAATGAAGAAGAAAAGCAGGAATATTGAACATGACTCGATGCAGCAAGTTCTTAGCAATATTAACTGTAAATTATTACTTGAGAGGATTAAAAACTATTTATTGTTCAAATGATTTATTCGTCGAATGCATAAATTTGAAACGATGATCGAGCTTGTGTATACAACAATGCTAATTACATTCTTCGAAGACATGTACATACTAGTATAACAGTTAGAAATTGAATCAAAATCAAGATACTAGAGTAAGAAAGCGAATTAACTTTTTGTCAATGATGGTAAACAGAGATGCTAAATTCTTTTGTCTCTCCAGAAGGAAATAATTCCAAAACATGATAAGTATATAACGTTCACTGTGGCTGATGATGAAACACTGCTACAAGCATAAGCAAACAAGTAGAATCCATCTGAATAATGATTTTCCAACTGATTTGATTCTTTTATTCTTTCAATATGGTCACCTTTATTAACAGTATAAAAAATTTACATGCAAAGGTTCTATTTCAATAGTTTAGCCTATGTAATTTCTTTTAATATGAAGAGATTTTTAGTTAGAATAAGGTTGTAAATATGTACTTCACATATTTATCGATGAGTCAGCTGTCTCAGAAATGAATCAGTCCGTTACGTTAGACACTGGAGAAATGCTTGTATGAAAATTCGTTGCTCTGAGTAAAAGACTGGTGTAAAGTAGTTTCAGTGACGCTCAAATAAATACTATTTCAGGCTTCTACAAAGTAAGCCATTTGATAATTTTGTCTATGGAACTAGATCGTAACTTTGCGAGAAAATATATGCTCTGCCAGATAAATAAAAAAGAAGAGTTTAAATTTGATTATTTCGCTTTACTTGAATATGTGAATTTATTCCTAAAATATCATCGCAGCTCTTGACTCTAACAGTACTCATAGTTGCAGAGAAAATGTTGATTTACTCCAGGAGATTTTCAATATATTACTTCCAGCAGATGGAACAAAGGTGAAGGAATCATTTGATATTCATAACAATCAATAAAACTATTCATCTTGCTGCTATTGATTTTTACACTAGCATGATTGAAAAATTTTCTTCGGACTCAAAAATATGTTCTACTGCTAATAAATGTATGCTTGAAAGTAATTTATGATAATGTTGAGATTTGACTAAAACGTGTACTACTAGAACTCAAAAAAAAATTCATTCACAAATTATCGAGTTCTACCCGAATGTATCAATATCTGGTTCGCAAAATATAGGAGTTACGTCAACAACTTTTGTGTCGCTTGTCAATCATATTGAATATTGCACGATATGGTTATGGCACACTTATATTCCAAAGGTTGTTCTTGTGGTCAAGAACACATACACTCGACTAAAACAGAGACTATACTCGATTACTTATCCTATAAATTAGGAATAGATCAAGACAGATGTGAACAAGTATCAAGGAATGAAATTTTCAACTGAGATCCATTATTAATCAAATATCGTGTGAATCAATGAGTGACACAAAGACTTTCGAGTAATATCTTAGTTCCTCATGATTATTGAACATCGTTTTGCTTGTCTGTAAAACTATAGGTTTGCGGTCTTTCAGATAAAAACCGATGTTTTTGAGCAGAATGAAATTGAGAATAGCAGAGAATCATTTCATACTACAACATTGAATACACAGCTGTTACAAAATGATATTGCCTTGAAAAGCTGTTATATAGGAAATGTTTTTTTATGAAAAGCAATATTGCTAAAAACTCTTGCAAAAAAGAAATATATGTCTGTATATATTCAAACTTGTTTGTGTACATTAGATAACTTGAAAGATATTTTGAGGGAATATAATACAAGACTAAACAACTGTGATGTAGAGATTTACTAGAAGACCATTAAATGTCATTTATTCTTGCCTGAAGCAATAAAGATATTGTTTTATTTATGGCCTATAAAAGGTCATGGATTATGTTTTCGAATCTATTAATGCTACATCAACGCAGTGTTTCGATAATGCTTCTAATATGAATCCATTAAATCTAACTACAAAGATCGTAATCAATTCAGTTTTTACTCGATATTCTATGTCTTGGAGAAAAATAATTTGTTAGCTATTCCAATTCTTGAATGTCAAAATATGTGACCGTCGAAGAATGAACTTTAAAACAGTTAATGTGTTCTCGTTGTTTCAGAGAACATTGACTTTCACTCATGTAATTAAGTATGAACAAAACTAAATTACTTGATAAATAGATATATGTAGTCTCAAGAACACTGCTGATAGTAAAAAAGAAGAATCTTTTCTAGTTATTAGTAGGTTTTTTTTTCTGAATAATTTTAAAATAGAAGATTTGTCTTCGAGAATAAAAAGGATTTGTAGAACAACGAAACTGTCTTTTAAGAGAAAGATTTTCTTTAATTAAAATCTTACTAGAACTTACATCATAAAATTGATCCCTGTTGTGACAACGTCTTCTAAACATTGAGCGAATTTTTTGTTTGGCCCATATGATCTGAGATACAGTCGATAATTGCTTGTTAATTTGTTAATAATCAGTTAAAAGGACAAACATGTCTACAGATGTCTTTGCTAAAAGTCCTGATTGAGGAAAATACCTTCTGCTAAGAATCAAAGTCAAATGAAAAGTACTTAAGTCTCATTTTGTCAGACATGATCTGTACAGCTGTACAATTATATTGCATGATAAATAAGTTATGTATCATTATGTCTGTTGTCGTTACATTGATATAGCTTTAGATTTTTTTATCTCATGATTGCGAAGGACATATGAAGACATGCTTATGGAACTTTGCAATACTCTACAACCTTCTTTTATTATTAGATTACAAATCTAACATTTAAAAAATTGTATTTAGTCGGAAAAACAAGAATTATTGTAGTAGATTCGTCTTTCAATTAAATCTTAATTCATTGTAAAAACTAAGTGCACCAACAACGCTTGTTTTATACATCGTAGTTGTTCGTACTACACTGTATCGCTCAGCACGTTCAAAATTTGCTTTCGTTCCTTCGTAATAAGGTCCATCGGAAAGAACAAATGATAACAAATTCGTACATCGTATTCTAGAAGTGTTTATTTGAAATTTAATTTCCTTTTTATCGATGATGAAACAAATGAAATACCTAAGATGATCGATAAATTTCGATGAATTGTCACTAAAACGTAATGTTTCTGGATCCCATTGAATTTCAAGACGTCGCAATTTCGGACAATGTAATGCACATGCTTCCAATATTTGATCAATATGAATACGACGTGATAGTTGTCGAAACCAACTATGCGCTGTGCCAATAATTAATACTCTATAAAAAACATGATACAGAAAACATACAAAATACACATACATGAAAGAATACACCAATAACTATTACTTGATTCGTCGAAGAAATCGAATAGTATCAATCCAAAATTGTTCGGTAATAGCATCGTGACCGGTATAATTCAATGCTTCAAGTCGATAGGTAATATTAGGTGATAATGTTAATAGATGATGCATTATGTCGACGCTTAAATTTACTGTATTGCTCAAATCAAGTGCTCGACATCCGTTCAATACGCCACGGTCCATTAGTAAATTTAGAACCTAAAGAATCAGACAATTCCTGTGGAAAATAACGAATTCCATTTTAAAAAAGCACCAGAGTACTATTACCTGATCAGTAAAACCATCACAATAAGACACTGCTAAATATGATAGTTTTGGTACAATTGCAAAGAATTCTAGTAGACCTTTTTCACTCAGCTCTGTTGATGAAATATCTAATTCGGAAAGTTGTGTTGATGACCAATTAACAGCAGACATTGCTTCATCTTGAATACCTAACATAATCCGTTCAAAATATACATTTAATCGTTGATCACCTATTGAGTTTTGTTCAGTGGACATTTTTCGATTTAGCCTAATCAAGGTTCGATAATCTCAATGAAATTTGTTAATCAGCATTGGAGAATTGCTTCGCATGCCAAACTATTTTATTTTTTCTTTTCTTATTTTACATTCCAACTCTAGTATTATCTGCATATTTCTCAGTCGACTCTAGCGTGACGAATTCGAAACGATATCTATCGCACGTCTCGAATACACATAACTATAATAAAAGTTGTTTCATGTCTTCGCTTAATATTGTCAAGGACAGATGCCGATAAGAAGCTACTGAAGATAATCTTTTTTCCTGTAAATATCACGCATCTAGTTATTATCAGTAACTTATCAATCAAATTGCTCAACACAACTAATCAAAAGAGAACTGTATATCCTTTCTCGACATAACAAATTCTATCGATCATTCTTACCCGTGTTTTGTAATAGTAGACATTGTAATTTTGTACAACGATTCATTAGATTTTTAAAACTAGTTCCACGTATTCTAACACAAAAATTCAATGCAAGACATTGCAGATGCATACAACCAGTCGCAATAAGTTCGATATGATTATCATCAATGAAACTGATGCCGTACAAATTAATTATACGTAAATTTGGTGCATGAGTTTTGATTTTACTAATATTTATTGTTTCATAACTATCCGTTTCTTCCAATGATGATGATGAAATTGAACTTTTCTCTATTGTACCAATAATATGTAAAGTATTCAACGAGGAAATATATCCATAGATTCGGCGCATAAATGCCTCAAGAAAAATAACTTCAGATAAACAAATACATAAACGTTTAAGATTGCATGGGAATTCATTTAATTCACTAAAATCATGTAATTGCATTGCCGATGAAAAATCCAGTGTAAGGTATTCTATATTTGGACAATGCATAGCTAGTACACGTAAAACTTCGACTGTAATTAGTTCAACTGGTAAATCAATATAGATCAATGAAGATGCACAACGAGTACTAAGTATATAGAGAAATTTATCGACATGTCGAACATGAACTGCACCAATACAACCATTAGAGCAATCAGGTCGTAAAAACAGACGTCTCCATAATTGTTGATGATTTGCAACAAGCAGATGCCAACGATGACAAACACGCGTACAACGAATAAGATCAAGTGGAGTTAAATGAGAAAATATTGAAACAAGAATTGAATCAGGAAGATTACCAAGTGAAATGAACTGGAACGATAGACATTCGATGAATGAAAAACAAAAGATCCGTATTGAACAAAAAGCTTACTTCGTTTAATCGATGATTTTGTGAATTTTCCATCGTCGAATCGTTCTGCCCACGTATATCTAAATCTCGTTCATCATTGTTCGATAATTTACAATTCGATCCACGACTAGTCGTACTCTGAGCAATAAATGATAGTGTTCGTCTGTTATCCATATGCTACTGACACTAAAAATGTAGTATTTGTCTGTATATATTCAACTAATGCTCTTTGAAAGTGTTTATTTCTTGTTCCTTTACGCTTCCTAAATACAAGCATACATACACTTTCTCTTTTTCTCCCTCGTATTATCAGTGTCTGTCATTATTCATTAGCATCATAAACAATCCCTCCTAGACCTTCGTCTGACAGAAAAACATTGGTCTTGATGAGAAATGAGATAGAAATTTGTTGAAGACTATAGATATCATGAAAAAGGAAATAGCAGGTGTCTCTCTTTACATCAATTACATAGATTGATGAAGAGACGATCATAATCTTTACAACAATCAATAGAATACAATGCTTTTAAAAATTGACTGAATAAAAACAACTGTACCAATAAATCATGTCTTTAGTTTGGGTTGAATTATGGTCCCATTGATATTGACGCATCTATCACATCTAATAACTAATCATGCCTTAGAAATTGTACATACTCCGTTTATTATTGAAGATAATCGCTGTCATATACAAGTACATGAGGCATCATTCATTTCCAGGGAGTCATTCTTCTCGATTGATTACTAATAAATATACAGTTCTGAATAGAATAAAGATCTAAACCATTCATCGATTTATTATAAATGATATTTTCTGCCTGTCATTGATGTTCTTTCTCTCACATTTCGTTTGTATTTCTACTGAAAATACAATATGCAGTATATCTCATTGTGGAACATCTATAAATCACATGAGTGACGTCATTAAATTTGTTTCATATCTATTTCGACCGAACACAATGACTTCATGTTGTATTTTATTGATTTGCATGAAGATTTCTATAATTGTATTTCGACATATATATATATATTCTTCATACATTAGCCAATTCATTCGAAATCAGAATTACAATCTTCAACTTTTCTTAATTGATCATAAAAATAATTTTAGAAAAAAAGAAAAATAAGTTACATTTTTCCTAGATAAAAGAAGTTGGTATTTGTGACAAAAGTTTGTATATACATAGCACTGTTTGATTTGATTCTATTGTACAAAAGATCAGTCTATAACAATGATATGAATAAATATATATTGGAAATTCTTGAACGAAATGCATACACGACAAGAATCGAACGAGTGTACTTCATTGTTGATCGCGTTTGTCAATTTGTTGGTTCGATGAAAACATTGATGTATATCACAAGTGATAAACGTTGAACGACAAAATATTCTCTCACAGGATCATGTTTCACAGCGAATTCAGAGAGTTGTATATTTAATTGATAGAATACTTTTTTCTTGTACGTATATTTTAATTTTGAATATAGAAAACCTTTTTATTTATGCCTATTCTATCTCTAATTTTTTTTTGCTTAACAATAATATCAGTTTATCAATATTCTTCTTCTACTAATATTTGTCAAGAAACATAGTTGTTCTATTGAATGTTTTCATTGTTATTAAAATTTATTCTAGAATTTGAAAAAAGAATCTTCAAACAAAGTTATTATTTCTTTTTCTCAACAGTAACTACGATGCATATACCAGTTTTGGAGTGTAGACACCTTATCAACATCGTTTCTTTCTCCTTCACTATTCCTTTTTTGCTCTCCACTTCACTCAAATTTTTAATGTATACCTACAAAGAAAGAACAAACACTAAGAAACGAAACAAACCGAAGAAAAAAAAAGGAGACTCTTTTTATGAGTTGTCATGAAGATCATTTTAGTTCGAAATGAAATCGGTACATTTTCGTGTGATTCATTCATTCTTTTTTGTGCATTATTTAGTCGGTTCATAGCAACGATTTAAACAAACGATGTAGTTGCATCCTTTGTTCATTCCTCGACAACGGATGTGATAGAGAAAGTGAAGAATAGGGTTGCCCTAGAAACACTGCTGTTCGATGGTTGCCATCAACATCGAGAGTCAGTGTGTATGTGAAATAGAGAGACAGAGAGAGAGAAAAAGAGAAATTGTGTTCCCCTATATAAATCTATGTGTATGCAAGTCGACAGTCGTTCGTTTTTGTCTAACGTTTTTTTCAACATTACATTTATTCGTCGTCGAAGCAACAACTAATAAAAATGCGTGAAATCGTACATAGTAAGTCTAACTGAGAAAAAAAGCGTTTCAATATGATAATCAATATAATGTTGTATAGTGCAAGCTGGTCAATGTGGTAACCAAATTGGTGCCAAAGTACATTGAAGAAAAACATATAAAAATCCATTGCTATTTATATATGTTTGTTTGATGTTGTAGTTTTGGGAAGTCATCTCAGATGAACATGGTATTGACCCAACTGGTACATACCATGGTGACTCCGATCTCCAACTCGAACGTATCAATGTATACTATAACGAAGCTGCTGGTATATAAATTTGAATAATTTTATTTGAAAGTAATCTTGTATGATTCAGGTGGTAAATATGTTCCACGTGCTGTACTTGTTGATTTGGAACCGGGTACTATGGATTCAGTACGATCAGGTCCATTTGGCCAACTTTTCCGACCTGATAACTTCGTTTTCGGTCAATCTGGTGCTGGTAACAATTGGGCTAAGGGACATTACACCGAAGGTGCCGAACTTGTCGATTCAGTTTTGGATGTCGTACGTAAAGAAGCTGAATCATGCGATTGTCTCCAAGGATTTCAATTGACACATTCATTGGGTGGTGGTACCGGATCTGGTATGGGCACATTACTTATCTCAAAAATCCGTGAAGAATATCCTGATCGTAAGTGAAAACTGATCTTAGCCGTGAACTTGAGTGACCAATAATGGTTTTTTGTTTCTGTTCTCAATAGGTATCATGAACACATTCAGTGTTGTCCCATCACCAAAAGTCTCTGATACAGTCGTCGAACCATACAATGCCACACTTTCAGTCCATCAATTGGTTGAAAACACCGATGAAACATACTGTATTGATAATGAAGCTTTATATGATATTTGCTTTCGTACATTGAAACTTACTACACCAACATACGGAGATCTCAACCACCTTGTTTCAGCAACCATGTCTGGTGTTACAACTTGTCTTCGATTTCCTGGTATGATCTATAGAAAGAAAATAATAATGATACTTATTCATATGAACGATATTCTATTTCGTTGTCTATAGGTCAACTCAATGCTGATTTACGTAAATTGGCAGTCAACATGGTTCCATTCCCACGTCTTCACTTCTTCATGCCTGGCTTTGCTCCACTTACATCACGTGGTTCACAACAATACCGTGCTTTAACCGTGCCAGAACTTACACAACAAATGTTCGATGCTAAGAACATGATGGCTGCTTGTGATCCACGACACGGTCGATACCTTACTGTTGCTGCAATCTTCCGAGGTCGTATGTCAATGAAAGAAGTCGATGAACAAATGTTGAATGTTCAAAACAAAAATTCATCCTACTTCGTCGAATGGATCCCGAACAACGTTAAAACAGCTGTCTGTGATATTCCACCACGTGGTCTTAAGATGTCAGCTACATTTATTGGTAAAATCTTTCTATTGATTTACGCTTAAAAATCAGGCTAACGATGATGTTGTGTTTTTATAGGTAACAGTACTGCTATTCAAGAACTCTTCAAACGTATCTCGGAACAATTCACAGCTATGTTCCGCCGAAAGGCCTTTCTTCATTGGTATACTGGTGAAGGCATGGACGAAATGGTTAGTAGCTTGTTTTCTTCGAATTCGATTTGGCAACTTTCTTTCATTGAAATATAACTTTCATTTTTAGGAATTCACTGAAGCTGAATCCAACATGAACGATCTCGTAAGTGAATATCAGCAATACCAAGATGCTACAGCTGAAGGTAAAATTCTTCATACATTCATAGTAGTGTCGAAAAATAAAATTTGGTTTTTCTTTTTTACTTTTGCAGAAGAAGGTGAAGGTGGTGAAGAAGAAGGTGAACAAGAAGGCGCCTAAATCAATCCATGAGTACAAAGACAATCATTTTTTTTATCATCATCGATATCGAACGTTTTTTCTATTCTATTATAACATCCTTCAAATCTCTCTCTTTAGTTTTCTTTTTCCTGTACGATCATTCGTCTCTTCTTATTTTTGTGTACAATGCCTTGTATGTGAAAAGAAAATCAGTAACATCGAAGAGACGATATAATACTAGTTCTTTTTTTTGTAATATTTTAATGAAAAACAATAAATGATGATGAATAAGAGCATGAAAAATTTTTGTTTACTTCTCATTAAAATTCAAATAGACGATCAATAAATAGCGATCATTAGTAATGTTTGTATAACATCGAACTGAATTTTTAGAAGTGTCATCTAGCCTTGCTAAAGGTATGCATGACGCTTGTTTTAACGTTTATCTTTCACATTTTGAAAATCTGTCGAAGACACAAAAACGACATATTTCAAGAATGAGTATTGTGGAAAGTGATCCGGTGCACTGTTTTTGGTTTCTGTTCTCAAGTACATTTGAAAATAGTTTCTCACAATAATAAATCAAATATTACTTTAGTTTTTATTCACTTATCTATTCCATAGTCTTTATACATGTTTGATCTATAGCAATGCAATTAAAAGCAGCTGCTACTGTCACGCCAATGCGATTAAAATGAAAAACATTGTATAATCAATTGTGTTTATCTGTAAGTGACCTTGCACTATTACCCCTAATTTCAGGCACATTCTTTTGCCATTCTTTTTCGTAATCTTCTGTTCATTCGATAGAAAAATATAGCCAGTACATTATACTCAACGAAGATTGATGCACAATCTTTACTCGTCAATTACGTTACAAATATGAATATTATGAATTCTAATAATGTAATCATGCGATCGATATACTTCAACACTCGTTTTAAATCTTAGTTCATAAAAATCAAATCGTATACTATTAGGATCGTGTCTAATCAAGTAAAAGCAAAATTCTATCTATATTTAATGTAGGGATGATGTATGAGTTGAGATGATCGACAAAACACTATTATATTCAGATAAAAGATGCATAGTTGATTTTCGAAAAAACAAGCAGTTCATATAATATTGCCAATGTTCACAAATTAGAGCACTATTTTGATGGGTCATTCATTTTTATCCTTCTAGTAATTATTTATTGCTGACTAACATGAAAATAAATACTTCGTGATGTATACGACAGTATATGTTTAATTGCTAACTATTATTACGTTAATTAATGTGATAGTATAAGATTGTCGATCGAAATTATTCATCAATAGTCTTGATGAAATAAAGATAAAGACTTCGTTTTCGCATACGACGAGATTATAACATCCACTATTCAATAGTCATGCTACTACGCTGTATTTGCAAGAATGCTTGGAAGATGGGTGTGGATGGTTTTTCTCAAGAACAAAGAGAATTATAAATACAAATCATGATATTAGAAATCGATAGTCGAATATTTATTACGAATATGGGATAGATTCATTGCCGTATTAATGTTGACGCTTGTATGAAATTTTATGAATAACAAATGAAAGTTGATCTGAATGATGCCGATATTCAAATGAGTAACCTTGAATCATCATAATCTAAAATGTCTCATAGTTGAAAGTACATCTCGACACAGTGGGTCTTGTATATAACTATTGAATGTATGATTTCACACAATGTTCAAGGAAGTGAAATTGAACTCCTGGAAAATATGATTCATTATAAATAATTTTCAATCTTTATTCTCAAAGGTAGATGGTGTTGATCACAATTCGAGGTTTGTGATATTAACTGAAGAACAATAAAATTCTACAGACTTTCAGAACATCATGACTTTGTTCCTGTGGTCAGAATGAATACACGATGATTCAGTACTAAGAATTGTAGTGGCGTTTATTCTAATAGATTTTTGACTTGTTTATATTGATGGAAAATGTGAATACTTAGTAATATTTCATGAATACAAACCCTAAATACTGAGAAAGCTATTACATGAAGACGATGATTCATTACGTCTCTCTTTTTTGCCTCCTGGCTAGAAGAACACATACACCAATCTAATTTTCACATCAAAAAGAATGTTTTTATCTAAAATATTGGGATGTGTTTAGTACGGTTCATGAAAGTGATAATGTATATGATAATATGACTATTATCAAAGATCAATCTATGTATGTAAATATATGTCGTATCGAAGTTAGCCTGTTTATCAAAGTTGTTTTAATCAAGTTAGACAGTAACTACTACATAATGATTTAAATCTCATCAAAAAACTAGTAGTCAGAACTTGTCTTTCAATGAAACAAAAGACACCCATTTATATACCAGATCAAAACAATATTGTAGAAATTATCTTGAAAAGAAATTGAGTAGATACAAAAAGGTACAGTTTGAAATGATAAGATTATTTATTAAAGCATGTTGAAGATTGATGGTATCGTAAATTACATCCCATTTTGGCTTGTTCACTCTTGCATCTGTTTGTTTTACGATTATCTTTACAATTACATTTTAATATTCCTCGTCCACCAATAATACTATGAAGTCTAGCTGTTTCTCTTAATACTTTTGGATCATCTTCGTTGATATCTGGAATCAATAATGTAGGTACATCTAATGCTTTAGATACGTAATGATAACTGTAATAAGCGATTAAAACTCCATGTTCTCTGCCTAACTTGTATTTATCATATTTAATCTCAATTGTAACACCTAATATACTACATGCATCTGATGAACCATGATCAACATCTGACACTGATATTAAGGAAATGAAAACGCTCAAGTGTTAAAAATTCATTGTAAAGGTAATCGTAAAACAAACAGATGTAAGTGTGAGCAAGCCAAAATGGTATGTAATTTACCATGTCATCACTCTTCAACATGCTATAATAAATCATCTTATCATTTCAAACTGTACCTTTTTGTATCTATTCAATGTTTTTCCAACATAACTTCTACAATGCTGCTCTGATCTGGTATACAAATGTGTCTTTTATTTCATTGAAAGACAAGTTCTTGTTTTGTTGGTGTAGCGTTGAATCATCATCTAGTTACTGTCTAACTTGATTAAAAACTTCGACACGACATATATATATATATCCAATAAGGTACAAAAGTCTTCACCCACCTATGACCCGATTCTCTAGAAGAATATCTCTTGAATTTTCACGATATATTTTTTGATAATCTTCTAGAAGTTGAAGTAAGATCTATATATAGGTTCATAAACCACCTATCGTCGTAAACGTATAATGCTTTGCGAAAAAATACTTAGATAAGAAAATTCTATCGCACTGTGAGCGAAACTATAACCTAGCATGCGTTGCAAACGAAATGAAAAAAATGTCAAACACTGTTAGACCATATTGAAGACCTCTAATTCATCCCAGTTATGTTTTTGATGAAAAGAGCAATGTCTAAACCTAAACTAAAAATTTCGTACCCGACATATTTTGCCAGGATAAGTCTGAGAACGAGAAAAAGCCCAAAATCTATTACCTCTAAAAACCTTCGGGTAATTGCCCCATCCAATAATGTCACTTTCTATTTTTATTGATATTTTTTTAAAGTGAAAGAGAATGGAAAAACCATATTGAATAATGATTTTTTAGCACAAAGCAAGGTCTTTCCAATGGTGTACTGAAAGTTAGATTTTTCTGAGTTTTTATACCCAAATATTGCTTTTTTCTAAAACAGACTAAAAGATTTGGTTATTCTCATTATCTAGCTGTCTTGCAATGGTAAAAATTATTTTTTGCATGAATTGCTTGTTCAGATTCTGAGATTTGACATATTTCGAGTAAATAAAGCAAAACGATATTGAGTTCATGCATGCTTTCTCTATAGATAATGAATGATATTCTTGCAAATTAGCGTTTTTTTTTATTAAAAAGTCGACTTTAACAAAAATTTAATTTTTTCAGTCTTTGACTAAAGAGTCAAGAACGTATTTAAAATTTTGAAACAAATTGATATCAATAGAGTTTTTGATGCTTTACATTTCGATGTATTTTTTCTACATCTGGTCGATGTAGCCCGAAATTTTCAAGAAATACAAATTTTTGCTAGTTTCGAGAGCTCTTTTAAGAAGTACTTGGTTTTTGGCTTTTTTTTGTTTTCACATTCGTTCTGACATAATATGTCTGGTATAAAACTTGCAGCTCAGGCATTGCTCTTTTCATCAAAAAAGAAACTTGCATGGATTACATATCGTCAGCATGGTCTAACAGTGCTTGACATTTTTCCAACGCATTTTATCTAATATTAATGAAGCAGTGATCATCATCGTTCCATCACAATTGCTCGTTTAACGAATATCCTCACTGGAACTATCAAATAAAATCAAGTCAAGATGACAGCACAGATAACAGGCTAGATCAGATCAAGACATGATCTAAGTCCCATGATGATTATCGTGAACGATAAGACACTGGAAAGGAAGGGTTGACAGAACGAGAAAACAAGGATGAAAGAAAGGGTTGGAAACCATTTTAACATAGGGGTTTATATTATCATGATAGAAGGCACAACACCAACAGAAAATTTTGACTTATAAAAATACTTAATCGCATGAAGTACCGATACTGACACAGAAGTACGCACATGTACAAATCCCATGAGCAATTAAATACCAGAGACACGATATTAGTTGAACATTGCCACAACAACAAGAGCTCCCACCAAATATTGAGAAGTATTTCTCGTTGATGGTCAAAGAGGCAAGAAGGAAAGGTCAAGCAAAGTCCGAACAAAAGAAAGAAAGTTATAGTAAGTGATGGTCTTAGTAATATAAATCTAGTGTCTTACTATTTGTGTGAAACAACTATGGGTAACTTTTACTAAGTTCTAATTGTACCAGATCAACTCATCAAACATACTAGAAGATAACTTTCGCGACGCCGCAAACTGCAACAAGAGGATGATTTCAGATATAGAATTTGGTTAACAAAGTATTTCCAATCGAAGTCAGTACTCAAGATGATCGAACCACTGTGAAACAATTCTGACGTCAATCTTGTAGAGAAATTCTATCTGATTCTCCATCGTGGTGTTGCTTCACATCGATATCATCAAATCTCAATGAATTGTACAGAGTTTTTCACTAAACATAGACTAAAGTCTACTTGATTCATCTAGATTATTTTATTGAATCGAGATTGATTCGAAGGAAGAGGAACAGAGTAAATTATCAATTTTTTATGATAGTTTTATACCTTGGACAGTGCCTTCTATGTGTATTTGTAATTGAGTTTTGTATTCATCCAATCAATCCTCAACTAAACTTGAAATACTAAGGAAAAGGACTTTTGTACCTCAGTGCATATCAACATCATCAATATCATCCTTGTCAGAAAGTATTTCGAGTTATTCTAACCGTTCATTGATTCATTTCATAGTACCAAAACTTTCAACATGCCAAGAAGTCATCACTACCATTACCTATTAATAAAGATGTACATCAATGGATTCATTCGAGTGATCTTGCTTTTAAAAAAAATTAAAGTCCTATGTATTAAGTGTAAGTTTGAGCACTTCACTCATGATGATTTCTTGTTTTGTTGGAAATATTAATTATTACTTTCTAACAATCTCTTATCTTTCGTTTGCTTTCGTGATATTTTCTCTGATGTAGAATATATATGAACTACTAGATAATTAAATCTTGAAAATATTTCGTATACACAAATGATCTTATTTAAATTCAACGTCATACTAGCTTCAGTAGTATTTATCCATATCGATTTGATTAAAAACAAAACCAATTCATAACTAATAGAGATCAGTAGTAGATTCGAAGAAATACAAATCATTCTCTCTGAAATTTCTTACTGAACGACTTTCACTCTTCAGATATACAAAGGGAAACGTTTCCTAATTGTTCTATGGAGTCGTTTCATGGAATCAATTAGTACTGTTTCTCGTGTACTTCAATGAAACTTATTGAATTCTGTTGTATTTTACTTGTTCTATAGTATTGCATAGTCTCCTTCAAAGTCTCTTTGTTATTTTGATACGTTCCTAATTTATTCTTTCGGCTAAATATTCACTATTGTGAATGACACAATTATCCAATAGAACTCAATTGTTTCTCTTATACTAGTTGGGATTTCAAAATACGGTATTTTTGTGCATTGAATCTTGAAAATCGAAAAAGATTGCTTATCATAGATGATCTTATATTGTGAGCGTCTTTTTTCTAATTGTTAACATTCATATGTTTTCTATCAATATTCGAGACTGATCAAAAGCTTCAAAGAAGTTTCTTTGAACCGATATTGTTCTGAAATTTTCCATGGAAAATTAGTCATAAAATACAAATGAAATACCATCGAAAATAACGACACAGTTCACTTGAGAAGCTTGCTCCGTACTAGGAAATTAAGCATGTTAATGATATCGTTATTATTTCAACGAAATTGCTGCTATTCATTTTGACTTCTTGAATAGAATGGTCCATACAATTTCAGACGGGAACATCATATAAAAAGAAAGATTCGGCAGTATAAATAGGGACAAGTGAAGGTATTTTTTCTATATACTAGCGTAATCGTAGAGTTTTTTCTTCAATTAATAACAGTTGTTACCAGAGACCGAAACGAATAGAAAAATCTCAATTCGATCCCATTCGCCTCATACACATCAGAAGATCGCATCATTGCTCATAGAGCGTGTGAGCAATCATGATAAGCTAGCTTAATATATCTCGGCACTGGCTGTATTCTTTTCTATTCTAAGTGTATTTCGTAAAGAATAATCATAATACAAAAACAGATTCGACAAGAAAAAGTAATCTCATAACAAAATAAATGCGGAAACTTCGGACTTATGTCCGAGAGTTATGTGTACTTCAAAAAGTGAATGAGACAAATCAGTCATCCTAGAATGTGTGCACGGATGAAGTATCTTGGTAAACCTTTTTGGGAAACTCCAAAACTACTGATCATCTCAGACATATCTAGGCAATTTATTTTCGGGATGCAGTTTTTGTGCATTTGAGACCTTTTTGCAGCCAATGTTTTGTTAGAAAGCTCGATTTGGTTCAAAACTAATATCAGATTCTGAATCAGCGTTAAAAACTGAGTCGATTTATATACGTTGTGGATAATTCTGAGAAAAAAGTTTTTTTTGAAAAAATCCCTGTACCACCCCTCAGGGATGGTTTGGTCAATATTAATATCTATTGACTTCGGGTTTTTACCTTTCGATAGTCCTTTTAAATAGCTACAGAACCAGGTATTTGGTAAATCCCGACACTACTGGCCAACTGAGATATATCTAGACAATTTAGTTTCGGGATGCAGTTTTTGTTTATTTCGAGACCTTTTTTGGCGATGTTCTTTTAGAAAGCTCGATTTGGTTAAAAACTAATATCAGATTCGGAATCAGCGTTAAAAACTGAGTCACTTTACATAAGTTGTGGATAATTCTGAGAAAAAAGTTTTTTTTGAAAAAATCCCTGTACCCCACCTCAGGGATTGCTTGGTGAAAAATGACAATTTTTTCGATAACTCAACCATTTCTTGCCGGATCCTTCTCATCTTCGAACTCGACCGAGATATTGATGAGACAATTCTGTGCACAAAATTTCAACTCAATCGAATGTAATTGTGAAGAGTTATCGAATAAACGGACGGACGGACGGCCGGACACACTGACCGACTTTAGTAGTGTACTCACTTTTTGAGTACACAAAAAGAGATTGAGGATGAATGCATCTAAAAATTCTAACCAAGGGAAAGAACTATCTTGTCTATTTTTCAAACTGGATTTCTAATCCACATGCACCTGCATTTCCTTGAATCTTCTGAGAAGGCCGAGACATTCCGGTTATTGAGAAAGTTTGAGTACCAACACCAGGAATTTGTTCATCTATGGGTTACTTGTTGGCATGATTTGCAACTAGAACTGTGATCTTTTAGGTTTTTGCCGCTTGCTTTGGATTTCGTAGGATTCCAATGATTTTCTCCGAACTTTTCGAAAATACTAGTCACTTTGGAGCTGTTGTCTTGAATTTAGATTCCACAGAATTGGTCTGAACTTTTTACTATACATATGGCATTTGAAAAGCAATAAAATCTCAGCATTCACCCATTGATTCCATCAGTAAGAAACTGCAAGCGTACGTGTAGGCAGTTGAACAATATTACATCTATACAGAAAAAAATTGCGATGAAATAAAGACAAGATATAATGGAAATAGAAATATCAATCACTATTAATTTCGATTGAGCTAATAAAGAGATTGTGTTTCACTATCGAGAGGTCAAATTTCGAACTTATTTGCATGACAATTTGTCTAGCAGTGATGAACTGCTACCTGATGATAGTATTGCTGCAAGGCGTTGCAAAGATAAGACGATAACGTGAATTATATTTGAAAATGACACTCATTGCTGCGATTCGGAACTGAAACCGAATAGACACTTCGGATTCGAGTCGATTCGATTCGTTTTCGGTCTCTGGTAGTTACTACCATGGACCCATGTGAAAATTTCAGCGAAAAAGCTAGCTGAAAACAGCTTAAAATGGTCGCTTTTCAGCGCACATATTCAAGCGATTAAAAGTGCTTACAGTGAAAAGTCTCAGCGCTTTTAAGTGCTGAAATTTATATTTCAATAAAAAGAAAA
>OENT01001669.1:0-16736 GCA_900239685.1 Rotaria macrura
CCATGTGATAATATACGGGATTATTCGTGTGCTCGATTTTTTACTTTGGTGCACCTTACAATCAAAGCAATTTTCTTTTGATTACTTGTTGATATTACTTTAATGTCTCATATCGTTTTTTTTTGTGTTGGTTACGAATGATTCCTGATGCGTGTGTGTGCGTGTGTGGTCGGATACTTTTACTCTAATTAACAGCCAATTTTATTTCTTTACATGCATGTTTTTCTCTATCAATAATTAATTCTTGAGCACATACTATTATTTATGTAGTACGAAGGGATTTTCGGATTATTGTTTTACACTCATCTTGTTGTTATTCAAGTTGTTGTTATTAGGCAAACAGGTGAAATAGCATCTAATTCCTTTTGATTTCCATTACATGAGCAGCATGATCTCAAACTAATGACAAAACTAGCATTTGTAGAACATGTTGACGGATTGTCATGATTGTTTTCTTAAAAACATAATCTATTGATGACAACAACAATGCATGATTAATGCAATCATCATTAAAATATTTTGTGTGTAATAAAATATCCATGAATATACTGTAGGCATGTGTGTATAGTGTATATCGAAAAAGAAAAGATGCATGTTCGATAAATGAGACATGAAGAGGATGAATAAACAGCCAAGTTGTATATCAATTCATTTACATCTTCACATATACAAATCATTGCTGTTTGCTGTTGTTCTTCGTCTCATTCTTTCTCGACATCTAACTCGCTTTTCACACGTAAGATCGACAAGAAAAGCAGATGAACTGCCAATTCCAATGAACTCATTAAATGAGCTATTTATTTATATTAGCAATTAAAACTGAGTCACTTTATACACCAAAATGATAGATAGATGGTATGTATGTAATCAGAGTATAGTCAAGAATAGTGTGGATATCATTTTCCTATATAATCAAAATTAATTGTAGAATTTCCTTTTGTTTCCATTCTAAATAGTGCTAGAACATATGAGAAGATCTAAGGCATACTAATGTGATTAAATTAATAGAATCAAAAAGGCATGCGATCGTTTTACCATTCTGAAGTGGAAAAGGCCCTTGATGCTGATTATTTTCAAGGTCTATTAGCGTATTAATATCAATACGAGATACGAAATGCAATTGTACTTATGCATTCATGAGGTACATCTCTGAAGAAATATAGGGATAAAACATATTCAACTATTAGGTGTTGTGCGATGCCATTTTACGGCTATGAATAGATCTTGCAGGTATGAGGACAAACTTGAAAAAAAGAATACAGACTTAAGCATACTAATAAAAATATATACATATTTCAATGAAATTTTTAACGAGTTCGATGTTTTTGAAAACATATTTCAAAACAAAGATTGCTTGACGTTGTGATTTGCTGACAACTCTTAACAGCTTTAATAGGAAGAGACACTTTTCTCTCAAAAAGTACTCAGATATCTAAATGGCAATGTTAATTCTCTGAAATAACTACGTCTTGAAATATTGACTATCACTTGTAAAGACAAATCTGGTATAAGTCGAAATTCTAAGAATCATTATTAGAAATGTCGATTTGAAAAGTAACATGTAGAATGTTATTTTTTTCTTTACAACTATCTAAAAATACGTTGATATAAAAAACAAATGAGTCATCATATTCTTTATCACTAGATTGTAAACGAGTATCCTTTCAAGTTTTTCTAATTCTTGATGATATCTAGACATATTCAATCTGAAACACCCATTATTTCACCGTAATAGTTCAATCCTGCATTTCAATTATTAATTCATGACTATTCAATTTTATTGAAAAACAAAACATTTTAAAGATACTGTTGAACATATCAATGAAACTTATACGTCCTATATGAAATTTTATTGGCGTAGTAATCCAAGGAAAAACGTAACTGGCGAAAAAGACAAATAAGTGCAATCCTAGAAATATCACTGGATCTTTCTATTTATAGCTGAATGAATGCATCTCGAAAATTTTTGCACGAATATTACATGATTACACAAATCTTTTCACACAGGCAACATTCTTCAAACGTCAAAAACATTTCTTCATACAGTTTGGTTATGAAAATGTAAAGAAGTATGTCTATGATTGTAGATGGAAGATGAGTAAGGTTTTTATCATTGACTGGAGAATAGAAATTTTTCAAATAAACCATACATTTCTGATCGATCACATTGGAAATATTATCTAAAGTCGATTGGTTATTTGGCATTAATCAGAAAATGATTTCATCTGCTTCTTTCAAGAATCACATTGAAAAGAGAAGAAAAGAAAATGTGATCGGACTGTTCTATGGAATATTCCTCAAAGGCTTTTTTACGAAGGAAATAACTCAATGGAATGTATGTTTCTTATAAATTGCTCTGTCTAAAATGTCTGTCTACGTTGACATTAAAGAACTACATTGTATGATCATAGATTTCCGGGTTTTGTTTTGTCATTTACTCCGGCTTTACTCCCTAAAGATAATCTGTTCAGCAATACATATTATTTATGTATGTTTATATATATATATATATATTTATATTTATATTTAAATAGTTATTTTTCAATAGTCATTCAAAAAAGAGAAAAGGGATAAGGTTTTTACAGAACATAAACAGAAAACCCAGGAAAATGTTAAGTTATAGTTACAGTTAACATATTTGACGACATCGGTAATGGTAAGTTATTATAACTGGCATTTGAATGATATCGTTTCAAATTTGTCGATTTAATACAATTTGTTCTCGAGGTTGATTTTATATTTCTACGTTTACTTATTGGATGATATTGATCTACAAAACGTACTTTAGTTGGTTTTAATATTTTAATTTTCCCTTGCTGATGTTGTTGTTGTTGTTCATCATCATCTGTACTGAAGGTAACATTATGTTTTGTTTGCTTTTGCCGATACGGTATTGAACGATTTCTTTGAGTTGTTGATTGCTTTTCTAAATCACTTGCTTCACCATCAATATTATCGTATAAATGTTCACTCGATGATGAATCATTACCTTCATTATGATTGTCATCAATGGTGATACCCCGTAAACGTAAGTGTTGTCGAAATAATTCTTCTTGTAATTTAATTGTATGTTGAAGATTATCATGTGTCGTATACATTGTAGAAGCAGCATTTAAAACACGTTCAAGTGATTCAATTTCATCCGAGTACGTACTACTTGGTAAACTTTCAGCTGTATTATATGCACTTGAGCTGCTTTCATTATGTTTCGTAGTTGATATTGAACGATGGTGATGAGAAAAAGATGATCGTATTGATGATCGATCGGTTGTCGATAGAGCAGGTGATGATAAAGACTGATTGAATTGTGGTTGAGGAGTTGCCGATACATATTGAATATCGTCTTCGGGTTGTAGGGTGTAATATTTGGGTTGCTGAACGCATAAATGAATTTTATTTGAAAGAAAAAACAAATGATTTAAAGATATTCTTTGTGAAATAAAGACCTGTTCTTGAGCTGAGTTTTGCGCATGTAATTTTAATTGGCTAAGAAGTTGAACAATATTTTCATTCTATGAAATAAGAGAATTAAAAAAAACAATGTTCGATGTTGAAAAACAAAAGTTTTTATTACATCGCATTGAGACGTATCTAATAATTGATTCGAACAATTCAAACAGATCAATGATAGATTTTCGTCTGTCTGAGTTGAAAAATCTTGCGGTGACTTCGTCTCATTATTAGCCTATCAAATGAAAAACAATACAATACAAAGGTATATTCAGTATGATTATTAAATTAGATGACGTTTATGAAGAATGCCTCGAGACACTCTTGTACAGTTTCTTTGGTAATGCTATTCATGTAATCATATTGTAGCACTTCTACTACTTTAATCCATCAAAGAAGCCTAAAGAGAAAATGACGTCGTCTGTCTTTGTTTTAGTTTAGTAGAGATTGTCTAGCCGCCTGAAGGTGTCTTTTATATGATCCTTCATTGTATATAACAGACACACATATAAAGAAAATCTAATAAAATAAAATAAAATAAAGAATAGAAGCAGTGGCTTCTGTGGTTTTGATATTGTTTTTTTTCTTCGTTAGTTTTCAATAAGTATCTTCTCTCGAGAAAAACTACGGTCAAGTGGTCGAAGTTAAACACTCGTCTAGTCCTATTGAAGGACAATCATTCATATTGTTCTCATTCTCACTGTGCTAGAAAAGAGATTAATCAGTCGATTATATCTAAAAAATACTATAGCTCAATAAAATCTTATTTTCTATGTCCATAAATCATTAATGAATACGAGTGAGAGTGAGTAAATGTTGATCTGATCCATCTTTCAACATTTACTATGGTCACCACCCATTGACAAAAGAAAACAAGCAAAAATATAGACACTGGATCTAGCAGACAAATAAAAACAATCATATATGTGTATATATAAGAAGAAAAGATTACAATCGAATAAGATGTTAGCACTATTTCTATCGTTTCTTTTTGTCATTTAATTATCACTTGATGTTTCGTGATCAAAACCAGCTCTTGCTCTTTCTGGAGTTTCTTCTATCTTTGGTATGACTGATCAATTTACATAACACTATCATGTCAGGATAAGAACAAAAGAAACGAACCATTCAATTGTTCAATAATTGAGTTAGAGACAACATTTAAAATATGCCATGTGCCTTTTTAGAAATAAGCGGCAAGGAAATGCCGATCTGATTATTATTTCAAAGTGAACAAATACACAAACATGTGGTTTTTTATATGATGATTGACGCTTTAATGTCTATAAAACAGAAGTCTTGACTGAGTACGCTTATTTAAATATAGAATCATGAAATAAGAGATGTCCAAAGAAACGGGAGACTTTCTTTTGTGTTTCAACAAGAAAAAAACTCATCCTTAACATATTTCTTGTCCTAAATCCGACTTATGTTAAATAAACAAAATAGATTAAACTTAAACTACAATTGAATCCCCCAAGGATATTTAGTCAATTAATCCCTTTAAAATAACTTGTTTATTTTCATTTGTATGTCTTCTATTAAATACATGTGATTTTCAATTACATAATGAAAAGAAAATATAGATAAATTACCTTTTTCTGTTGTTGATGCTTATAGATGAGATGTGCCATTTTCTTTTTATTTTGTTGCAAATCACTATACAATATTCCAATACGTTTAAGTAATTCACGTTCTTTTCGTTCGTGTCGTAACTTTAATTCATCAATAAGATTTTTCAATTGTTCAATTGTTTTTGATTTTTCATCAATAATATGCTTAGTGGTCATCATATTTATCGATGATTGTTGTTTATTGTGACGTGATAACATTGGTGTATTGAACATATTGTCTATCTAGAAAAGCGGAGACATTCATTGATTCATCATATATATCTATACACAATAGGAAATGGACAATATATGATCGTTTATATACGAAATCATATATAACTATATATGCATATATGTAAGAAAGAAGGACATCCGTCTCGTATCAAATTGGATTTAAGTAAATGTTCGAGTATCGAGTTATCATCATTGAAACAATTTGTCTATGAGAGACATTTTTACCATGAACGAGAGAAAAGAATGAAAATAAGCTAGAGTCGATCGATCCCATTTACTTACCCACATATGCATATATATATATATATATATACATCAAGATATGGTGTTCATCTTCATCAGTTTCTTTTCTTAACACGAGAAAGAACAATCTTCTTTCTTGATTGTCGAAGTTATGGACAAGTAGAGGAAAAAGAACACGAGAAGAGAAGAGAAGAGAAAAGGACCAAGAAACAGAAAAAGAGAAGCTCTTTCTCTCTTTTTAATTATATAACGTTGATCTAACCTGACATACACATACACCAGCATTTTTCTCTACACATCATACACATTTCCTGCTTTACGTTCATTCGTTCGTCAGGCAAATATAATTCACGAGTCGCGTATTGTTTGTACATCTGCATACATAACCTCCTCCCTTTCTTTGTCTAAGCTTTGGCATGTAGACTCATACGCATATATATACATAAAATGCAGGTTCAACAAGATTGATTCTTTCTTTTTCTCTTCTGCTCTCCCCTTTTTTTTTTCATTGTACAATCAGAATATTGACTGTACGGATTAGAAACAAGCTCAATATGTTGAAAAGAATAGTGATGGTCTTTTGCCACTATATATGATATGTATACATGTAAATATATGTATATATGCCTACATGTATGTCTATATGTCGTTCTCAAGTCAGGATAACAATGCAATTGTCTAGGTTTCTTTCTATTATTTGTCTGATTAATTAATTTGACATGAACAGGTGTCATGTCGTATATTCACGCGTCAATGACTTAAAGTGAAAGTGTTCCATTGATAGGATACTTTCACAGTTCGAGAAGAATAATTACTCGAAGTGAAAATATAATGAGAAAAAAATGGTGCTAATCATTTCTTTCTTTTATTTTTGGGAGAGACTAGAAGTGAGTCGCATGTTCGTTTTGATCGAAATTCGAGAATATGTTCCGTATCATATTTATATGATAAAGTATCAGGTGCCTATTTCAACATTCTAATTTATTCATGGGAATAACAGTGAGTTCGTTTTGTTTATATATGTCATATGATGGTGCCAGATTGGGATGAACACTCGTTAACGAATGACAGACTCATATTCATTTGCATGTGGAAGATCAACAACCTTCTTCTCTCTCTCTCTGCTTTCGATTGTTATTCTTAATGATTACACACACTCGCTATGACTAGAATGATTAGATAAACAGATTCACTTGCTCTCTCACATCGACACATACATAATGAACCGAAACGAGAAAAGAAATGGCGAAGAATAAAAATTTGTTCGAAAAATTGTCTGACGAAGGTCAACATTTTAGAAGTGTACGCACCAATCCCTTACTAGTATGACGCGTCGTCAGTTCCGGAATTGTATATGTTGGTATGCTAAACATAATGGAAGGTTGTTTGAATAGTATAGTGAATGTCCTTCACAGAGGAACAGTGGTGGTAACACTACAAGCATAGTATGTGTGAAGCAATTATATAATGAATGAAGCGTATAGAATCGTATGCAAGTATCATAACATACACACAACCGGAGTCTTTGTTTCACATTCATACATCTATACAAATAGTTCGATGGAATAACGATAAAAAGCGATAGAAAGAATGAAGAACCTTCAGAAGAGTTGTCTTAGAAATGTCACGACTAAATATATATACATATACGTACATGCACATGAATATGGCACTTCAAGCGACAATAGAACTGAGAACTACCTACTGGTTATTATAGACTAAGGAGAAAGAAAAGTAATGAATGGGTAAGATGATGATGAGGACGAAGATGATAATAATAATAATGATAATGGTGATTGGCACCTTTGGATGTGTTCGTTGAGTTTCTTTCATTCTTTCTTTCCTTTTTTCTTTCTTGTTGTCTTTCAAGTATTAATAGACGACACATGAGACAGCATTGAATCGATAAAGGTCATACAGACAGGTTAAACAAATCGATGGCGCGACTCTCCATGACAAAGTCTCATGTATACATAAATACATCTTGTCAAATGTTTAATTACACGACGCGAAACATCGAATCTCATCACAAATAGTGAAGAGTACGTGTCGATAAACAAGAGAAGCGAACAATAATGAAGACAAGAAAAAAAAGAAGACGACGAAGTTGTAAAGTAGGAATAGTTTTCTATTAGAAGCACTATCATGCCACACACTCGTATCTGGCTTCTTCATATTAATCTATCGTTCAATTATTATTGAATTTTTTTTCAATTAAAATTGAACTTCTATACTGTTGAATGAACTACGAAATGTCGTTTCATGGTTCATCATCATTCGCTATATGTAACGTAGATAAAGTGTAAAAGACATGAACAGAAGTTCGCCTCTTAAACAAGATCAAACGAAAGAAATAACTATTTATTTGTCTGATTTTAATCATTTTTTGGTCTCATCAATGTCATCTGTGTTGATTAACATTCAGATGGTGTCATATATTTTTTCCTCGTCTGTGAATTAAAGAATAACGTTTGAAGTCTCAAGATCTCACAAAGAGCACGATTAAACGCAGGATTTTATAACCATTTTTGTTTTAGCAAATAATGAAAAAAGATATAAAATGAAGGAAAACGAGCGAACTTACACGAGAAGAAATAGTAGCATCGATAGATGCATTCATATCCTGTCTATGAGATATCCGGTCATCATTGTCTACATGCAATATGTATGAATCAATATTATGATGATGCATGCAATGATCTAACCACATTTACAAACGCCCCATGCATGATAACTTGTCAAAATGCTTTTCCTTTCTCCTTATTTAACACCTTTCACCTGTCATCACCATTCTATAATGACATATTTTTTTTACTCTCAATGAAATAAACGTATTTTATTCATCGCATGTATAGAAATGTGTACGTTTCAATTAGACTTATCAAATTAGAAAATTTATGTATGCTATGTAGTGATCAAACGAACACCGGTGACAAATAGACGTTACCTCCTGAGTATAAAAAAGAAAAAATCATAAACATATTTGTAACCTACCGCTCAGATCAGTTCAAAACAATTTCGTCGATAGAATTGGAAAATGAGCATGTTGCGATCAATATTACTGTTAAGCGAGAGCGGTCAACTTCTCTTAATGATAATTATGATTGACAAGTGCAAAATACTTGCTTCTACCAGCTGTTCAACACCAGTCCTTTAGACATTTATTGTGAGAAGTGGAGAGAGAGAGAGAGAGAGAGAGAGAGGGAACGAAAGAAATTAAGGTGTCAGACAAGTGTATGTATGGCGTTATCACTGTTGATATCAATCGCCTAATATAAAAGCCTCTCCTTTTATCGAATTCCTAAGTAGTAATAAAATAGCACCCTTCCCGTTTCACTCACCTTCAATGTTACCATCGCATGCAATCATGAATCATTAATGGATTTGATGAGAAGAGACAAGGTAATTCTTTCTGCTTATATACAACATCCCTCAATGAACGTATAAGGAAAGAAAAGGAAAGGAAGAAACAAAGGTCAATTGACATACTTGTTGTTGGTTGAATGCTGATGAATGATGAAATTGCTGTTTTGTTTCTATCTTGTCTCTTACATAAGCATGTTGATGTAGAAACAATGAGCATATACTTGATAGAGTTCATCTAAGATTGCTACTCCTTCTATCTCTGTAATTGTACTATCTTTAATACGTGTCTTGGCTTATTCTCAAAGATTACATCATCATTTTAAAAATTACATGCATTAAATCCGTTGTTCAAAAAAGAAATGTGAACGTAGGTGGCACGAAGCAATGTTCATAAGAATAGAGTACAGAATTTTTTAAAGGACGTTCAACGTATGCATTACTCAATTGACATCGTTTCCTTGTATTTATAAAAAATTTGTTGAATTCCAACATTTCATCGTATCGGATTATAATATCACAAGGAATTCTGACGGCTAGACATGTTTCGTTGAATCGTAGGTGAGAGTAGAAAATTCAATTGAGTCGATGAGTACAAACTTTGAAATGGCAACTCAATAAAATATTCTTCAATTAAATTTCTAGAGAGCACATCGTTAAATGTTACATTACGTTCGAGTTTGTGTAGTGGCAACAAGAAGGTCTCTCTCAATCAGACTATGACAAACTTAAGAGGATTTTAAATTATATGAATTATTCACAAAAACATTATCATTGTTAAGATTAGATTTTTATTGAGAGCAAGAATTTTTTAAAAAGAAAACTCATTCTATGTGAAGAATTCAAATATCGATGGCTATTTCTGGAAATATTTAGATGTTTCAGACCAACTGTTGTTATATGTAACAATATGAATCTATTTAGCAAAGAATCACCTTTTGCCTGTGTGAAGAGTTTAACTTTTGCTATCTCTATGCAACTACTTGTAGCGTCTATCTAACGATAGACCGAGTCCCTTTTATGAAAAGCTATGTGTACTTTTGATTAATTGAAAAAGATTGTAGTCATCATTTGGAAATATTAATCTCATGCTGTTCATGCAGTAAGATAATAAATATTGTTGTATGAAACCTCAGGATCTTTTGATAGATACATTGGCAAGCGTATATGATTGTCCAGGATGATACTGCCCAATAGGATGCTATAGGAAATCGGAAAGTGCCAGAATCCCGGTATTCCGACTAGATTCGTGGTCATTCCGACAAATTCCTATTGAAATCCAATACCCAGAATTCTGGCAGTTTCTAACGGATTCCTATAGGATCCAACGGGATTTGTCAGTCGAAAAAGCCGTCCCGGATTGTCTATAAAATTTGTTGCCGCATTTTTCAGAATTCAAACTTGTCTTCAGTATTCATCATATAATTATCGTAATATTCACAAATAATATCAATGACAATATGATATCTCACTACTTTTTTTTATTATCATTTTTGCTCTTTGCAGACACGTACAAAACACATGTACACAAAACCATAAAGAAATCAAATTAATTTTCTTCATAAGACCCTTTATTTCGCAAAAGGGAACAAGAAAAATGAATCAGATGAAACGGTTTTGCCAACTGACTTCTTGTACCAAACTCGAAAATGTTAATATCACTGCAAAATTTATTTTTCTGACGAAGATTATCATCACGAGAAAGAAATGCAGATTTTGGTTAAGTCGTTCATAAATCGCCTGTCTGATAGAAAAGTCAAAGGTCTCATATCTCGTTCATAGAAGAATGAACTGCGTCATGCTCGTCTAAAATATTGATCCAAAGTACATGAATAATATATTTTGATGATTCTGATTCTGTGAATTAATTATTACTATGGGCTAGAGGAGATGACATGTCATTGATATCAAGTAATAAAATCGAATTATGTATTGCTATCGCAGTAACATTCGATCATCACAGTTTCAGGTCTTCTGTGACTATTGCATTGCAGATATTTCAGAATCGCCATCTGTTTCATTGATTCGTTTACATACACGAACCCATTTGCTCGAAGTAGAGAAGTATGTTTTCAAATCGAACAAATTAGTACAGAAAACTACAGAAGCGCAATTTATTAGGAAGATTACGGTCAATGAAACTTCATAGGAATTCAAACGATCAACAAACACAAATTTGATTCTATGCAGACCTAGGAGGAAGATCAAAATAACAATATTAATATGTTATATACTAATTGACATTTTTGATTGGTAATTTTCTTATAATCATATAGTTGTTGTAGAATATCTCGTTAATTCACCGTGTGCTGTCGCTAAAAGTAAAAACATCGTAGAAGATTTTTCTTTTGCTATTTGAACTACATATGATCCTTGTTAGAATGTTAGCATTGTATCATAGCATAGAAAAATGTGTCGTCATTGTCTTAGTCTTCTTAACGTACTCATGGACATTTTTACAAACAAACTGTTAAGATAATGTGATCCACGTGGAATGCAAGATCATTAGTAGCATAGGATATATTAGCGAACATTTATGGGAAATTAAATTTGGAAAAAATACAAATAGAAAAACGAATAGAAAATCTATGATTAACCAATTTTTGCTTTAGCTTGTTCGAAACGTCTCATTTCGTTTGTTATCGCCGTGAAATCATGAATAAACGTGTGAACCTTGAAAGAAGGAAAAAGATAGAGAAGTACAATTAACAAAACATGCTCAAAGTCAAGCTTACTTTATCCAGTTGCTGTTGAACTCTTTTTATTGGATCTTCCGTTTCACTTTCTTCTTCTTTGTCAGCTTTTTGTTGACGTCGTACAAGTTGTTGTAAATTACGTACGGCTCTGAAATCATGATAAGCAAAATAAGATGAAATATCTGCTCATGAAAAAGATATATGTGAAAAATAGAATATACAAGATAACGTTGCCCAGCAGTAGAGTTTTTTCGGCTGCTGTTGTTTGAATAAAATTCCATTCATTTTCTGCACGTCGTGCTTCAATTTCAGCGCGTTCAAGTTCGTGTTGTAAATCACCAATTCGGTTATTCAATATTAATATTTCATTATTCTTTTTCTATACAATCAAGTTTGAGATCGATTCATAAAAGAAAAAGAAGAACAAGACTATTCAATTTAACTAACTTGCACAAATGCTTCTCGTTTACGACGTAAACCTTCTAATTGTTCTTCACGTTGATTTTGAATTTCCAATAAGGACTAAATGAAAACAAAACGTAGAAGAATCAATCGAATTTGACAATTGTTATTAAAATTGTTTTTACTTCTTTATTGGTCTTCAACGTTGTATAACGATCGATTAATTCACGAATTTCTTGAAATTCGTCTGCTGTTTCAACGGTCTAAACATTTAAAGATTGTAGACTGTGAAAGACGAATATTAATGAATGAAAAATGCATACTTTTTCAAGATACTTGTTATGATTAGCGTATTTAGCAATGCGTGCTAATAATTCTTCTCGTTTTTGTTTTAAATCATCGATTTCTGCTTGTAATTTTTCAATATCTTTATCTTTGACTGCTGCAAGTTCACGTTCATCTTGAGCACGTTTAAGTGCTCGCATTCGTTTTGAATCAAGTTCCTAAAAAAATGTGTTGTATACTGTTTCTTTGCACTTAAGCATAACACAAGAAATACTGACATTGATATATTTTTCAAAATTAGCCAAACTTTCTCGTAAGTCATGTTCTTTTGCATTCAATTTTTCACGACGTAATTTTAAACTCTGCATTTTTAATTTAAATTCCTATATGATTTATTCAAAGAAAATCTTGTAAACTATTGGTTTGTAAAAATGGAATTTATATACTTCTTTTTGATTTGCTAATAGTGATTCTGCTTCAGTAACTTCACGTTGCTTTTCCAATAGTCGTGAAGTTGACGACAAATGCTCATGATCTCGTTCTGGTGGAGCTCTTCAACAGATTAATAAATGGTTCTAACAGTCTCATTGTTTCGTCTTTTTAATGCTTACATCGCCAATTCTTTACTTAGAGCTGTTCGAAAATAGTCTTCCATGAACGATGCCATGGTTCTATCTAAAGAGAAAAAATGGAAACAAACCTTATTAATTCGTTGTATCAGCTATTTGTATACAGTCAAGAAAAAAAGAAGAAAGAACAAATAACAGTACAAATAATAGATTGTACTGTCTGATATAATAGAAACCAAAATGCAAAAGCACTGTAGAAAATGAGAATTATTTTGTTATGAAATATTTCTTATTCGTTATGAAAAGTTATCTGTCATCGAAATCTTTCTGAAGATGTTGTTGCCGGCAAGCACAGCACACGCAATTAACACCATCAACATCTGTTGGTGCACAAATGCATCGAGTTCCACCACACTGAAATAAATGTATATTTTATTTCGATATTAACAATAAATAGGAATAGTAGAGTTCTAACTTACGGTACAACATACTCCAGAACAACATGCTTCACACGTAATAATATCGGCAAATTCTGTTGACTGTAAATATATATATACAAATAGGTGTGAAAAAACATGTTCTTCTACGTAAATTGATTTCTTTTACTTACCCCTCGTTTTGGACAGCATGCATCAAAACATGATTCAACAGATGCCGATCCACAACAATCACATGTTTCAGCACATGCTGCACAACACTGTTGACAACCCAAACATTGAATACCAGTTCCTTTGTAATTGCAACAATCTTGTAACATACCACCAGCCTTTTACAATGAAAATAGAACCGAAGATTAAATAGATAAATTTTATTTTACCTTTAGCATTTCTCGTATGACAATAATAATTATGAGGATTAATAGAAGACAGCAGAGTATAATTACAAAAATATATGGTGGAGCTAATGAAAGATTTGCATTGTAAAGACTACTGATGCCACCAGGTAAAAAAGTGCTAGGCTATAAGAAAATTAAAAGAAAATAACTTTTGTCTTTTTTTTTCTTCACTTTGACATAAAATACTTGTGCAGTAGTCGACATTTAAAAGAAAGAATTATTCAATCATAAAGATTATTTATTTTTTCTTCCAGCTTATGAGCAGGTCTTTTCTTTTACACGCATTATTCATTTTATAATTGTTCTCTATGACGATGCCTCTATTCATGTACATGTATTGATGAGAATTCACAAATGCATTTTGATGAATCGTCAGCATGGTAACGACTTTTGTCGTTAGAGAAATGTATGATGCTAATGGGTGATAGGAGACGTTAACTGTCATTGACATATAAAAAAACTTTTTTTTGATTCATTATAACACTGATTTTCCTTTAAATACAATGGCCGACGACGAAGAAGAAGTGGGTGAAGAAGAAAATACAAATAATTTAGGCGTAGGTTCAACTCAACAGATTGACTTATATATTTTGTTATCGATTCAATATCTCTTTCTGAATATCTTTTTAAGTCTTACGAAGGTGATCGCAATGAAAAAAGTGAACGACATGGTTTCGGAAAAGCTATACTCCCTAATGGAGATATATATGAAGGTCAATATCAAAATGGAAAACGACATGGTACTGGTACATATCGATTTTCAAATACTGCACGTTATGTTGGTAAGGATCATTATCTAGTCGTATGTTCTATTTATAGTATTTTTTACTTATGAAAAACTTGAAGGAGACTATGTCAAAAATAAACGCCATGGTAAAGGTATATTTTATTATCCTGATGGATCAAAATATGATGGTGATTGGACTGAGAACGTGCGTGAAGGTCATGGCATATATACATATCCTAATAATGATACATATGACGGTGAATGGAAGAACCATCAGAGACACGGCAAAGGAACATATACGTATGCAGCTACAAGTATGTATTGAATTAATTGCACTAGAGTCTTATTCCAGATTAATATAATCGTTTTACAGAAGCTCAATATGTCGGTATATGGACTACTGGTAAGCGACAAGGTCCTGGTGAACTACAGTTCAACCATTATAGATATGTTGGGAAATTTCGTGAAAACTATGTAAGTAATTTATGAAAAATTCTAAAATATACACAAATTACTATGCTAATAGTAATAATTAGCTTATCGAGAGTTAATTATGAGAGAAAATCGGTATAATTCGTTACGAGTGAACGATATATCGAGTGAAAATTCTATTGAGAAATAATCATTTTTGTTTTATTCTTATAGCCGAAAGGGAAAGGAAAATTTGTTTTCAAAAATGGATATCAACAAAATGGAGAGTATCATATCACATCAACGGTGAGTTTTTCTTCGTGTCAAACAATTTTCAATCGATAGAGCTCTACAATATCATAGACTGCCGAAGATGATTCAGAAGCACCACCTGAAGTACAGTACAAATGGATTGCACATGATGCTGTTGCAACACAACCAGAGAAACCATACGATTTAGATGATGAACAACCAGATACGGATAGAACACAAGGTAATTTTATTTTTCATACTTGGTCTTATTCGCATGCATCTCGTATCGATAACTGGCAAAAATAATGATGCAAGCTTGAACAATACATTTTAACATTAGATAGAGCAATTGTATTTTTTCTTTGATGTATTTTTCATCTATTCTCTAAATGAAACGTTTTATTGATTCTGTGGTATTTCTATTTGTAGAACACGACACTAATCAAAACACAGAGGATGTGCCTGGTACGTATGATTGCCACGAGTAATTATCAAGCTAGAATAACATATTTTAAATGGTTATGATCTAGATAACGGATTGAATCTGGAAACAGGTGATGCTGGTGAAGAAAATGAAAATTATGATGAGAATCAGCAACTTAATGATGGTAGATTTTAACTAGTTCGGTTTTAATTCTCTGCATTTTGATTATTTTTTCTTTAGAAATACCTGGCGAAGAACAATTCGACGAAGAAGGATAAACTATTGCCTTTTTTTCTTTCTCAATTTTTATAGTTTTCTTTATTATCTAAATAAAGGCAAAAACAATATGTTTGTTTTTAGAAAATTTAAAACATCTATTGAGGGATATTCGAATAAGAAACAATTACGTTATAATTTCTACTTGATGAAAAAAATATTAATTAACAATCAAAGAAAATAGTGAAAAAATAAGTTAAAAGTGATATCACTCGAAAACAATTATCAAGTGTGAACAAAACAATAGGAAAAGAACGGTACACTATCAACTAACTACATGTGAAATTTAAAAACTGCTCACATTTGAAATGAAATAATTTAAAAAAATATGTTTTATCGTTGTGTTTTCTTTTAATGTTAATATGTTACGGTATCCTAGTAGAATGAAAAAATAAAAAAGAGAAGTTCAACATTGAAGAGTGGCAGTGAGAATGAGCGAGCGAAGTTATTCACGGGACATTGTTATCAATTAAAAAAACAGCTGAAGTCTTCAGAACGACCCATCATTGTCTAATGGTGTTTTGATTTTCCATTTTTCTTTCCATGTGACTTTTTGCTCTTTTTGTGAGATTCGTTGTCTTCTTCTTCTTCTTCGTCTTCTTCTTCATCGTCATTTTCTTCTTCGTTTTCTTCTTCATCATCGTTGTCGGTCTCTTCTTCATCATCATCATTGTCAGCTTCTTCTTCATCTTCTTCTTCATCTCCATTGTTGTTTTCTTCTTCTTCATCATCATCATTGCTGGTTTCTTCTTCGTCATCAGTGTTACTTTCTTCTTCCTCATCTTCTTCTTCATCTCCATTGTTGTTTTCTTCTTCTTCATCATCATCATTGCTGGTTTCTTCTTCGTCATCAGTGTTACTTTCTTCTTCTTCATCTTCTTCTTCATCTCCATTGTTGTTTTCTTCTTCTTCTTCTTCATCATCATCATTGCTGGTTTCTTCTTCGTCATCAGTGT
>OENT01001669.1:17085-37211 GCA_900239685.1 Rotaria macrura
TTACTTTCTTCTTCTTCATCTTCTTCTTCATCTCCATTGTTGTTTTCTTCTTCTTCATCATCATCATTGCTGGTTTCTTCTTCGTCATCAGTGTCATCTTCTTCTTCTTCTTGTTCTTCTTCTTCTTTATCGTCGGTATCAGTATCGGTGTCAGTATCTGTGTCATCATCCGTATCCGAGTCATCTTGACTTCCTTTTGGAGTGTTACCATTCTTGGCATCATCACGGTAATCTTCAAGATTTTCAAAGACTTCAGCGTATTCTTCCACTTCCTCTTCTGTGTTGCCTGTATTAAAATTAAATAAATATTTAAAACATGAACAGCAAATACGACAATATAAGTTCTTACCGCCTGCGCATTCTTCGCTGCAATCTTCGCGACTTGCCGAACCACAATTCATCCTCCTCATACATTCGTTGTACGATAAAAAGATGGAAGCACGATCACGAGAAATGAAGACAGCTAAAATTGATAGATTGAATAAAAAAAATAGTAAATATATATGTATATATATATATATGTATATGCATATATTATATGTTTGTATGTATGTAGAAAACCTTTTTTACCCAATATAGTTAGTTTAGCAAGAGAGAGAGAAAGATCGTATGAAGCTTGTATGATTGAAACAGATACACGAAAAAAGAACCGACATAACACATTGAAAGACACCACATTTTGGGGTTAAATAGGGTTATGATTGTTCATTTAGCAACTCAAATTGTCAAGAAGAAGAAAAAACAACAGACTAGCCTAACAATAAAAAGACCCAAAATTTAGGCAAGGAATAGGAAAAAATCAAAGGGTATCATTCTCACACAGATTGTTCCCTAGATAATTTAATTCTTTTTTGTTGAACTAGTTGTTGATTGTTTTGATGATGTCGTTGAGGATGATTGTGATTTTTTATTTTTAGCAGGTGGTTCTTCTTCATCATCTTCATCTTCGCTACTTGGATCACTTTCACCATCGGATGTTGAGTCTGATGAACTGTCATCGCTGTCATCATCATCGCTGTCATCATCATCATCGTCGTCATCGTCATCTGACGAAGACTGTTCTTGGTTCTTACTAGACTTTTTTGTTACTGATTTCTTTGAATCAGCTCGATATTCTTCAATATGCTCAAAGATTTCAGTATATTCTTCCATTTCTTCTTCCGTATTACCTGTGTAAGTAAATAAATATATTTTTTTGAGAAAATTAAAATAAAGTGTGATTCTGATCGAATAATTCAATCAATCAAAATCTACTTACCAAGGGCACATTCTTCGCTGCATTCTTCTTTGCGTGATGTACCACAATTCATACGACGTACGCATTCATTGTAGGAGAGAAAAATCGAAGCTTTCTCGCGTGGTACGAACACTACTGGAATATCAACAGGCAAAACAAAAAAAGACGCTCTCTCAATCACAAATACTTTTGGATGATATTAAATTAAATATCAGAAGAAAATTTATGCTTGAGACGATCTTTTAATTCTCTCTTTCTGTTATTGATTTCTAGTTTTAGTATGGAAAGTTAGCATTTATGTTAGTTTAAATCACCATAGAACCTGTGAGCTTTTTTTATTAAACTTAGTTACGCTATCACTTTAGTCTTACCTTTCTTATCGTCATCGTCATCATCATCATCGTCCGAATTGGTATCAGTATCTGTTGACTTTGATTCCTCTTCTTCGTTTTCTTCTTCTGCTTTCTTGCTAGCATCGACTGTTCTAGTCGTCAAACCAATACACAATAGAACAATCAAGCTAGTCACTAATAACCAGTTAAGATGCATCGTGATTACTGATATTTAATACTTAATAATGGCAAGCGCAATACTAAAAAAAAGATGTTTGTTTATATAGAAATACAACAAATTATTCGTATGCTAAGCGAAGCATATAAAAGTATTTAAGTAATAAGAATATGTGTCAGGTATGTGCTTGTGTACGTATGAATGTGGTTAGATATTTGCCTGGTTTTTTTCTATCATGGAAAAACGTTACGGTCGAATAAGCAAAAGCGCATCAAAATTTGTATGTAAGGATGTTTATATGTATGCAGGTATGGAAAGAAAAAGAATATTATGAAAATAGGCAATGGAGAGACATTGAATACTAGAGAGTAGAAGAGAAACGGGAGGATGGGTGGGGGGGGGGTGATTGGTTGTTTAAAAAAGATTACAGTAAAAATATATAAATGACTAACCTGATCGAGAGGGAAAGGCAGATTCGTCGCGCTTCGATTCTTCTCTCTTTTTTTGCGGCAACAACAACGAAGGTGACGATATGACGCCTAAGAGGATTATCTACAAAGTAGAGCGTAGAACAAAATGGAAAAGAAAAAAAGAAAATGGAAGCAATATCCATGTGTATTGGTGTAGATGCCTAATATCTATGCGTATTGACAAGAACAAAAGTTTTTGTCTCGTATGCGCCAACATAATTTCTTTTCCTATTAAATTGACTGACAAAAATGAACTCAATCCTTTCACATTACCAGTATCATGGATATAAATATCAACCAGAAGAAAACAAAGAAAAAAACATCAATACAACAACCTGTCTCAGCTAGAGTTCTATTATTTAAGCAAGAAGAAAAACAAAGGAAACAAGAGAGAGAGAGAGAGATAGAAGAAAAAGCAAGAACGAACTTAATAAGTAAACAGTCAATAAACATATCTGAAGAGAGAATATTGACGAGGACGAGACCGATGATAATAATAATAATCATGATGACGCTGTGGTTCTCTGGTGGATAGAGAAAAAAGACAGAAAATAAGCAAACGACTACCAAACATATGTATGAGTAATATTAACATCGATATCTAACTTTTTTTGGTTGATATTTTTTTGTGGTAATCTATACTTTTCCCTCGAACTCGATGCTTTCTTTTCGTTCTTCTTGATGTTATCACCTTCAAAGAAAAAGAAAACCGAAAAAAATTTCCCTTTGATTCGCTTCGATTGGTTACATCGATTTCTTTTTTTTGTTGTTATTCATAATTAGCCACATGTTTCTCAGTAATATTTTTCCATCGAAAGTTGAAAACCGTTTTATTTTATTTTCATCATGAATAATGATGTATGCAGTCAAGTGTGACAATAAATGAATAGAATATATACATGAAATACATTTGCACGTAATACATGGTTAGCATAGTTAGTTGAGACAGAGGTGCATAAAATGCTTTTGTGATGTTTCTCTTTTGACGACTACTTCAAGGTTTCATCGATTATTACTGTACTCTTGCTTCTTACTCTGTTTGTCGCATCATTTCAGCGGCAGTAGTCGGATCCCAGAAACACATAGCTTCTCTCACATAGTTGCCGCTGTTGTTCTCCCTATTATTGTTGTTGTACAGTTCTGGTAGTGTCTGTTCGGCAGCTGCACACAAATATGCATGCCTATAAAAAAATAGAGAAAAGGAAAGACGCGTGTGCAAGACGACGTTCTGCATTCTGATAAACACCATCATACGACTTATATTGCGTGTGCAATTGGAAAGGAAAACTTCAGACATCAATCGGATATGCATGTACAACAAAAATAGAACCTCAATGTACAGGACATTATATCATGGCTGTTTGATTGTGATGTTACTTCTATTATATATAGATAATAAGGGCAATAGTAAGGATGTTTATGCTAGGTAGACCCAGGATGCAAATGATTTTCAATAGATGGATGCATTATGACAAGTTTCGTAATTGCAGGAGTCAAAAACTCTAGTGGCATTCATCGAACGCATCTTGCGGTTAGAAATATCTTTCACGTAAATATCTACGACTCATCCCTTTTACATGTGCATACACTTGGATGAAGCAAACGTTGTTTTTTGTCATTAACTGTATCGTTGTATAGATCACCATCTTTTGTTTTTTTTATTCATGAATTTTTTCAACTTAACCAAACTATCCGACGAATACACACACACACACACGCTAACAAGCACAACAAAAAGGAAATAAAGAATTCAGAACAGAAAAAAAATGATCCATAGTAGAAAAAAGACACACTCAGCAACATACATACACACGCACACCCACATGTACCATGAAGGTCAATTTAGAATAAGAACAGCAGAGAATGTCTAATTAAATTTTCAGTCTTTCCTTTGTTCTTATTATTGAGCATTCACATTAGTCTGTTTAGCTTCATTGAATTGTTTAACAAATCTCTTTGCTGTATCACTTGATTTAAATTTTACACATAATGTTTCATGTTTAGCTTCACCATCGGCAAAATCCATCGCTGACCAAACATAAGCATTTTCTGAACCTTGATGAGGTTTCAATTCCATCTGTGATGTTATCTGATGATTAGCGCATAATTTTAATACTTGCTCGCGACGCATCAAAATACGACAGACATTTTTCGTTTTATGCTGTAAAATTTTCATTTCTCCAATACCTCGTTCTTTCATTTGATTGGCTTCAGCATCGAAACGATAAAGTTTTGCACGTTCACAAAAGAGGACATTTTCGTCTTCTTCGCCTGTTTTAACTTCAACAGCAGACAATTGAACGATAGGTTTAAATGAAGCATTCGGTTCGTATGAATCATCTTCACCACCACCACCATCACCTTCTTCATCTTCGTTGTTGTTTGCTTTCGTTGGTATATTGACTGGTGTCGTACCAAATATCAGTGAACCTTGACCAGCAAAAACTAAAGCACAATCATCAAATGAAATTAGAATGATTTCAAACGTATATTTCATACCTCGTTGTTCACTTCCATTACTTGTTGACTTGTCATTTACAGTTGATGAAGACTGTTTGGCGAAGTCAGAAAAGGAAAATTTTGGTGAATTACCAAACACGGGTTTATTAGCTTCTGCTATTGCGGATCCGAATGAAAATGTCGACGGTGTTGCATTCGTTGTCGATGTTGAAGCTGGTGTAGAGAATTGAAATCCATTTGTTGGCGTTGCTGTCGTTGATAAATTATTGAAACCAGGAAAAGTGAATCCACTATTTGCATTAGATGATGGTTTTATTGAGGCACTAACACCAAATATAGAACCACTAGTATTAGTTGACGGTGTTGAAGTTCCAAATATCGAATTATTTGATGAGCCATTAAAATTTCCAAATATGGATGGTTTACTGTCGTATAGCGATGTTGCATTTGAAACAGATGATGATGATTCTACGGATGGTTTCTCTTCTTTTACTGTTGATGATTGCTTTTGCAATTGTATTGGCTGTTTTTCAGCAGTACCGAATGAAAATTTTATATTCTCACTTGAACTCAATGGTGTTTTTGGTGTTGATTGTGTTTGAGGAGCTAGAAGTAAAAGAAATAAATCGATGTTTGATCATATAAATTGAATTTTTTGTTTACTCGTTGTTTTTGTATCGCTTTTAACAGTGTCTGTTGGTTTATTCACTGTTGTTTTATCTGAATAAAAAGAAAATAGAATAGTAAAATTCTTCGTTTGTTAACAATGAATTTATTCTTAAATTGTTTCGTTCAAAGAGAGCTACATACTTTCGTTAGGTGCAACTGGCGGCGTATCTTCTTCACAACCTGGGCAACCTTTGCATGGTTCTTTATTTTCATATAAATAGAATGTTGATGGCAGTTGAAACTTTTTTGCTCGATCTATTTGTTCGGCTGATGGTTTAACTTCACCGATAGAAACAACATCTAACAAAGTGAAATAAATAAGTTTTGAAAACAAGAAGTGAAACCAACAACTAACGAGAAAATCTCTTTTGATGCTCCTCTCCAATTTCAAAGATTTATTTCCTACAGATAAGACTTCTTGTCCTTATCAAGTAACATCATTGGAATTGAAAATCGTTGTTTAAACAATAGGTTTCTTTGAAAGAGGGCGTGAATATTTTGTTTCAAAATTTTGCTCACAAAAAACTTAGAAAATATTAAGACTATGCTTTTGTAAACACTGAATTAATGACAAAGAGTATTAATGATGAAACAAAATCTGTGAGTTACTAATAAAAGTTAGTACACATTCTTGAGTATACATAGTTTGAGATTTGGTTCCGTCTTCGTCTCACAGGATTAAAACTTCGAGTTGGTATTTGCTAATCAGTTTTAAGATCAGAATCTATTCTCGAAGGCAGATTCTGTTGATTACTGTAGACACGAGCTCTAAAGTTTATCTTCGTCTGATTGCTCGATTTTAAATAAGACTTTAGCACCGAGGCCTACTAAACGTTGAAAGAAGCTCTATAACATATGATAATTTAAAGTCGCAAAAACAGAGGCTCTCATCGCCATATTTAGTGTTTGATCCAGCTCAAAAATGTTCCAAACAACACAAACAAGTAAACATGAGAATCAGAAATAGCATCTAACGATTTCTAACTGGAACAGTTATTTCAATTATTCAATAGTTATTTTAGTATTCTTAGACAATGAATTTGATAAATTTTCTAAGATTTTAAACTAAAATAGTAGAATCACAAAGGTTATAACATGTTCAAAATGTTATCTAACAGGTACCAAGATAACGGAAATCTTTCTTGTACAACTTTTCAACCAGTACTTAAACTAGATGAATTCTTTTCCTACGAATACAAAATTATATGACAAATTCTTCACGATTAGCCATCTAACTAAAACGAGCCCTTCGAATATTTATACAAAGGTTAATCGGATTTCAATAGAAACATTCATTCTGCCGAGTTCTTTATCGAAACAATTTGTTGCAGCTATATGCAACAAAGATTGGCAATTGAAAAAAGAGTCTTGATCGATATTCTGGCAAGTACATTAAATAATCATACCATCATCATTCGCATTTGTTTTTGGCTGAGCGTCATCATTCAACGAGGTTTTCTCGATCGATGATAAATCACCGGATTTCTTCGTGTTCATTTCATGTGCTTCATTGAAAACTTTAGCAAAATGTTTAGCTTGTTCGTCGGTTTTAAATCGAACACATAATGTCTCATGCTTAGCTTCACCATCGGCGAAATCCATTGCCGACCAAATATATGCATGAGCTGATCCTTGATGTGGCTTCAATTCCATATGTGATGTTATCTGATGATTAGCGCATATCTTAAGCACTTGCTCACGACGCATCAAAATACGACAGACATTTTTCGTTTTATGCTGTAAAATTTTCATTTCACCAGTGCCCCGTTCTTTCATTTGATTGGCTTCAGTATCGAAACGATAAAGTTTTGCACGTTCACAAAACAGGACATTTTCGTCTTCTTCACCTGTTTTAACCTCAACGGCGTTCAATCGAACAATGGGATTGAATGAATGATCTGGTTCGTATGAGTCATCTTCACCATCACCTTCTCCATCAGCATCAACGTTCACTTCTGGCTTAACTGTTGAGTTATTCAATGAACCAGCGAGTAATTTTCCAGTATCGAAAATCGATCCTATATTGGTACCGAATTGAAAAGGACCTGGAGAAGAAATGTAAGTTTAGGAAGAGCGAATTTAACATTGATAATAAAAAACATTAGAGCTTAATTTTGTAGCATTTCTTTATTATTAAGAATATAATAACTTACTGGTGTTCGATGTTGTCTTATCATTTGTAACAATCGATGGAGCTGTCATCGCAGTTTGAAGAAAGGACGATGATTTGTTTGTTGTTTCGACCATGCTGAATTTTACTGGATTTGGAAATAATGGTTTAGCTGACGCAGTTTCCGTTGTAGTTGTTGGTAGTGTATTAGTTATTGTTGTTTGTAATGATGGTACTGCTGTCGATGTAGAAAATTGAAATGGTACTTGAGGCGGATTAGCAGCAGTTGTGGGAAAGAATGGAGCACTGGAACTTGTTGTTGATGTCGTAGTTGGTGGTGGCATACGCATTTGACAAGGCTGTTGATGAGCAGAGAATGACATTGAACCAGGTGGAGGCGGGTGAGAAGACGGTGGTGGATGAGAAACTGGCATGGGTTGTTGAGGCATATAATTTGGATAAAAAGACGCTGCATAGTGATTTGGTACGAAATGAGATTGTTGATTTAGTTGTTGCTGTTGCTGTAGAGCTAATACACGATTTGAAAGTATTTCCACAATGCTCTAATATTTAAAAAAAATATTATGTCAAGTTTAAGAAGACCACGCAAAATGCAACAGCAAACCTTGATTTCGAATAATTGTAACGAAATATGCTGTGAATATTGAGACAGATTTTGTATCACATTTGTTTGAACATTTAAGCAGTTGATAAGCTGCTCGTTTAGACGTTCATTGAATGTTGTTGGTAATGATTGTGATGATTTTGATGGTACGGTAGACATCTCGAATTAGCGAAGCAAACTTTAAACTAAATAAAATAACAAAGCAATCTTTTCTTCCAGAATTTTATGTTTATTGACTGGTCTTTCTTCTCTTGCACAATAACTAAAGTAAGAATGGATGAGTCAAACAATGGACGTAAGAGAAGAAAAGGAGCCATATTTTTTTCTTGTGTAATGTAATTCATAGAACCTTCTCGCACGTAATTTCTCAACATTTTTTTATGCAACCAATAGATGTCATGATCGTTCGGATAAAAGCGATTCAAGAAATATTTGGGTTGAGTTTATGTGTTTCAGCTATTCACAGTAGAAATCGAATCAATAAAATTAAATGGAAATTGTACGAGTTAAAAATAAATAAAATCAGTGTTACTGATAACGAGGGTTCTAAAATAAACCAATGGATTTTAATGATGGAAACCGCATTGGTTTTTATGTTTCATGGAGACAAACAAAACAGGTGTCGTCATCCATATTGTTTCGGCATTGTCAAGGGGAAAAGGCAGTACTTCAGTAGTGCGTACTTTCATCTTAGTTCCACCATACCTCCCGGTATGCAGATAACAATTCCAATTCTAACCAATTCAAATCCCGCTTTATGGCTGCAATTGAGGTGGAGCTGCCCGGAGTCGATTAGGATTTGACAATAAATTCACTGTCCGAGTAAAACGAAGGGTACCTATATGGCCGTAAGCCTGGTCCGTGATTTACGACCGTATCTGAATGGAAATGCGGCCGTATATAGTCGATAGACGATACAAATACAGCAAAAGTACGGCCAGAACAGGGTCGTAAGTTATGGACCTGATTTACAGTGAAACACGGCACTATAGCACAGTCGTTCACGATCATCTGATTTTGTTGTGATTATTACTGCTAAAAGTATTGATTGAAAGTGCATGATTAAAATCGATTTTTTGATTATTAAAACTGATTTTTTTTACATGGACAGAGATTCCTAAATTTTGAGTATACAGGCTTCTCTATGCACTTGCTATGATGGGAATTAGGGGTGGCACTTTCACTTTCCTTTCGGAAAGGAAAGTGAAATGTTGAATTTTCCTTTCCTAAGGAAAGGAAAGCTATACTATGAGCTGAGGGATACGTTTTAAAAGCTTTCATATATATATGATGTTTTTAACATGTGAAGCCTTAACAGACAAATGGTGAGTATTTTTCAACTATTTCCTCATTATTTCTCGATTTTCTTTCTCCTTCTTCACATTGATCACTTTCTAGGCTACCTTTGATTATCTCTTATTCTATTCCATTGATCTGACACGGCCCCCCAGGACGAGGATTACGGCGAACAAATACGGTCGTAAACGAACGTTTACGATAACGTATACTACCGTTTCCGATCGTTAATCGCCGTAAACCGTCGTATGTTGACGTTTTGGTATGCACCGTATTACGGCCGTATTTTTCTGCGCCGTAAACGGCTAATTACGACTGCAAAACGGCCAAAAAATGCAGTATTCAGCCCATTACGGTCGTTTACGGCACATTGAAAAACGACCGTAATACGGTGCATACAAAACGCCGAAAAAATTAACGGAAACGGCCGTTTACGACCGTGCTTCTTCGACCTGGGCCGCTATATTTTCTGAGTTGTCTCTCTCTGGCTACATGGTGATCCTAAATAGATTCTTACTGATATGTTTGTTAGAAAAATCAATCATATATTAGATTTTAAATGAGAGTGTATTATTGATAAAGTTGAGTGCCTTCAATTGTCATCGACAAATATTAAGGATCATGATTCAAAACGGGATTAGATGTATATAGGGTAGAAATTTAGATTCCCTTCCCACACAGACCAACACGAACATTTTATTTAACAAATTAACTACTAATTGTCTAATTAATAAATTAACGGCCCATCACAGGCAGTGACCGACGGATTTCAGAGAGCGTTACAAAACGTGGCCGACGGCTTCAAATGATTATCAGAGATCATTTACAGCTAGCATTTAATTGAAATGTAGATACAGCATTTCCTTCTTGAAGTTCTATACTGTGAAGTAAGAAATTATGAAGAAGTATCTCCAATATACATAAAATGGCTGTTTTTCGAGAATTTTCAGCAACAATTTCATCCCGTCTCAGATTTTAATTCCGTATCCATTATGCTAACAACTTTCTTAAAGACATCTATCATTTCTTTTTTAGCTTTTAAGCATCCTTTTTATTCATATTTTACACGTGCAAGATGAATAGAAAAATGATCGATATGACATAGAGAAAACCAAAATAGATGATTTCTCATCGAGTTTTCATCTGAGTTCTTGATTTCTTCTTGTTCACCTCACTTTTCAATTCATAGAAAAGTGAGCTATTGATGGAGATAAATCGCCCGACTTTCTTAATAATATACCACGATCTGAATACTTTTTCATTTTTCAGGTTTCTCAAATCTTATTTAAGAGAAAAGAGTAGATACTTGAAATTGAATTGCATTTATTGCCCGTTTTAAGATATAGTATTACATAGGAAGTTGAGTAACTCCAGAAAATAAACAGCTAGCAGTCTAATTTTCTTCACTGAGAATTCGGTACTGGAGAACACTAATCTATACAAGCGTCACATATTAAAGAGATTATCCCAAGTGATTTCTATCTGGAATTTCAGCGAACAGCTTTCTACTTTAGGAAGTTTTAGAGCAATCTACTGAAAATTGAGTTACCTTGAACTTTGAATTCTCTTCTAGTAGATTCATTAATTTTTTTGTTTGAGTAATGTATCTCAGACTCGTGTAACCCCTAAACAATTTAGTTTTCTCACTTCTCACTTACTACTTAACTGAGGTGTTCAGATAACTCTGCTTGCCTTTCATGCTGATAGTCGTAGCGAAATTCGCCTTTTTTTATTAAGAATTTTAAAGTCTAGAAGGAAAAGTTATTAAAGAAGGCGATCTTCGGCTTCTCCTGTTCTTCAATGTGAAATTTATGATAGATCGATTGCACAACTAGATGAGATCTAGTCGTCAGTGTACGTACGTGAGATGTCTGCCTGCAAGTTGTAACGAAATAAAAACAGTTTTTTGGCAAAAAACTTTATTTTATCTATTTATAGAAAACCTACTAATCTTGGCGTGTGGCAGTTGATTCCTCCCATGTGTGTACTATAAGAATGCATCTTGAATACGTTCAATAACAACATGAGCTCATTCGGGTGTGAACTTGATGAGTCACGATTATTATAGTCGTAGTCTTTCAATGAATGCAAGAGAAAGTTTCTCAATTGTGAAGGCTATTTTCGGAACATTCTAACTCAAAATCCTTAGGCTTACTCTTCAAAAGTTTGAACCGCGTATAGCTTATCGCCAGGCGACTAGACATGCACCAAGCCCGAGCTACCTGGGGTTCGATCAGACTCGGGCTCGCTCAGGTTCTGGCTCGGTCCTACCCTGGCTTGATCCTACCCCGGGCTCGGTCAAACCCGGTACTAAAAAAGTTTTTTTGTCATTTAGCCGAAACCTCAATAATCAAGAATTGAAAGTTCGGAAACTTATCTCGTTGATAAAGATTTCATACCAGAGATTTCTAATCTTTTTCAGTTCAACACACGTCACTTGCTGGATACAATAAAACAAGAGTAGAACGAAAACAATTATTCCTTAGAGCCGGCACACCTGATTTCGCCAGAAAAATGATTGTTCTTAGCGTTTCCTTTGTAATGGAGCTCATCGACATCGTAGAAAGCTTCGTTTATTTTTCCGGAATAGAGTAAACAGTTCTGCATCAATCAATGTAACTCAGGTGATCGACATCGTAGAAAGCTTCGTTTATTTTTCCGGAATAGAGTAAACAGTTCTGCATCGATCAATGTAACTCTTATTGAAAATTAATGAGCCTTTCTTTTAAGACAATCGTTTCAAAGTAAGAACCTAAAATTTGCTTTCTTTTCTGTGCGTTGCTAATTCCGCCATGTTGTTTTTGTTTTATGTAAGAACAAGATTGAAAAATTGTCACCAGTTCAATGTGAAAAGAGCATGATTCGATGTGTCTTGACATGAGGAATCGAATGGTATATGTTTTATTCACAATAGAATACATTTTCTCGACTAAACCTTTTTTGTTTCGAGACGTCCTATGTAAAACGGCTGTAATGGGAGAATCAGGAAAACAAATGCACAACATGGCGGAATTTGGAACACACAGAAAAGAATGAGAATTTCAGGTGCTTGTTTTGAAACGATTGTCTTAAGCGACCACTTTTGGTACGAAAAATTTTCAAATTTTTCATTTTTATTTATTCTCCTCTGCGTGTGTTTTGAAGTGTCCTTTGTCTATTGGCGACATTTGGGAACTCATACATAGCTCCAGATCATAAATCAGAAAGGAAGGATAAAACGATTGCCGGAGGGTATAGCACATTTTTCTCTCTTTCCCGATTTTCGGAAAACCCAACTTTTTAGAAAAAATCTACAAAATCGGCCCGCTTCTCAGGTATACTAAATTAGATCGGACTCAAATTTTTTCTAGGGATATTAGAGACACTTAAGGGTGCCTACATTTTTTAATTTTGAAAATTATTGTACTGCTGAAATTTTCTCGGTCCCACAAGACAAGCAATATACCAAAAAAATACGCATTTTTTAGGATGCTCTTCGTATCTTGGTCTTTTTATTCGAAAGGAAAGAGATAAAAATAAACCAAAATAAGTAGGCACCCTAAAGTATCTCTAGTATCTTAAAAAAATGTTTCAGCTCAAATAAACATACCTCCTCAGAGAAACGAGGATGATTAGGGGACCGTTATAAGACCGTTATAACCCCTACATCTCCCTGAAGGAACCATCGCGGGTTTTCGAGTCAACGACAACTTTGGCTCTGCACTTCGAGATCTATCTACTCTGATAGTTGCACATTTTTCAGATCAGTGGTTCTTGAAAAGTGCTGGAAAGGAGGGGATTCGCCTAAAAAGATCGGCTTATTGATTTTCAATAAGAGTTACATTGATCGATGCAGAACTGTTTACTCTATTCCGGAAAAATAAACGAAGCTTTCTACGATGTCGATCACCTGAGTTACATTGATTGATGCAGAACTGTTTACTCTATTCCGGAAAAATAAACGAAGCTTTCTACGATGTCGATGAGCTCCATTACAAAGGAAACGCTAAGAACAATCATTTTTCTGGCGAAATCAGGTGTGCCGGCTCTAAGGAATAATTGTTTTCGTTCTACTCTTGTTTTATTGTATCCAGCAAGTGACGTGTGTTGAACTGAAAAAGATTAGAAATCTCTGGTATGAAATCTTTATCAACGAGATAAGTTTCCGAACTTTCAATTCTTGATTATTGAGGTTTCGGCTAAATGACAAAAAAACTTTTTTGGTACCGGATATGACTAAGCCCGGGAAACCGATGCCCGGGTAGCTCGAGCCATACCATGGGCTCGGTGCATGTCTACAGGCGACCACTATTAAATAGCGGAAGACACAACTTATAGCTGTTTGGATTTCTAAGCTACTGAATCTCTTCCACACATTCTATTTTAAAGCGACATTGCAAATCTCCCCATATGTCACCGTTCTCTGACTCTAAAGATTTTTCTCTTGGCAAATTCAGAAACTGGATAATTCGATTAAGTGCATACTATATGAAACATTTATGATTCTATAAAAGCTTGTTTAAACCCTCCAAAAAGGATTTGATAAGTTCATAATTGTATGAAACCCAACCAGACAACACTGCCGAAAACACTTTTAAACATACAAAAGGGTAAACGCCAGAAAACATGGGCGTGCAACTAACAATTATGGTTCCTGATAATTAGCGAAACCCATCCATCTTTTGTCCTTTTTGTGAGTTTAATCACGTTTTTGGCAGTGTTTTCTGTTTGAGAACTGATCAGTAACAACCCACACAGAAAGAAATTAAATGTTTTATCTGTGTTCCATTTCTTTTACTGGCTTAAATCAAAAAGAGTTTTTTAGAACTAAGGTGAAACAATCCTGAAAATATTGTTCTTGTTATCAGAAAGAATGAAAAATGCTCTGGAGTTAACCACAGTGAACCCAGTATGTAACGACCATAAAAGATTAGTTTAACCCTCAACGAAGCTCAAATGGGACAATCATCGTAGAACAGTGACTACAAATTTGTGAAGAATAATGAGGAAAGCAGGGAAACAAAGATCCATAAGTGTTGTTGACATTAGAATGATTGGTTTATCACCTTTATCATCGTTAATACTTATCATGAAAATTTTTAACAAAAAGAAAGATTTCAACTTTCCTTTCCTTTCTTTTCGGAAAGGAAAGTGAGGGAAAGCAATAACTTTCCTTCCCTAAAAATAAGGAAAGCAAAAACTTTCCTTTCCTTTCCTTTCTGAAAGCAAAAGGAAAGGGAAAGTACCACCCCAAATGGGAATCCCAGATTTCTAGAAACCATCTTGGATTATGTTTTTCTCCATTTGGTGTTTAAAAACGTGTTTCAAATTGTTTATCAATTTTCTTAAAGTTTATTTTTATTCGAGGGACCAATCTCAGAACGAATTCTTTTAATATGATTCATCGTAGATAGCTACATATTTTTTCAACCAATGGATACGTCCACAGTGCTTCGGTTGAGAAAAAACGTTTTTCTATTTAATCACGCAAGTCACAGTGGACTCCAGGGTTTTCAATAGAATTTCTGATAGAATTTCAAAATTTTTTGCCTTTGAATGACCGTGATAAGAGAGAAAAATTTTTTACATCCCACTCACTCATGTTTAGGCCTCTATAATACTTACGCAAAAAAAGGAATCCCTAGTTCTGCATCCTGAAGCATATAGTGAACAAAATTAGCACGGGCCAAGGCTCTATTTTGATCGTTCATCTCTAGGAAACTCTGAAAACCCGAGGTTTAGAGTACCCAGGTCGACGATTACGGACTTCGTACACGGCTGTAAACGACCGTATACGCTCCCCACACGACCATAAACGGTCGTATTATAGCATTTTACATGGCCCAGTATCACGATCGTATATCACCGTGTCGTATATGGACAAATACGATCGTATATGAAGGAATACGGTGGAAAATGGAGACCGTTTACGGATTTTGTATACGAGGACCATAAACGATCGTTTTACTCCCCGTGTATCGTCGTATCCCCCCGTATACGACACGGAGATATACGATCGTAATACTGGACCATGTGTTTTGCTGTATTTCTCCGAATACGGTCGTTTACGACCGTGCTTGTTCGACCTGGGTAGTAAAACAAATTTCATAAGTTAAATTTTACGAACGTAACATTTACGGAAAATTTTCAGAAATATCTCGTATAGTATGACGAAAATAGATTTAGGAGGGAGTGGGGGAGGGCGTGCAGTATTTACTACGGGTTATCGGTGAAGAGATATCTGAATCCGAAGTGGTTGTCTCGAAACGTTGAGCCCGATTCCTCGCTCAACAAAACTAATCCCGTTCACCGATGATAACCCAGGCCAAAAATCAGACATTAAATCTTGTAAGATCAGATGAAATCGTACAAAAAATCGTGGTCTCAGATATCTTACATCAATTTGTACAGTAAGATTCTTGTAAGATCTTACTGCCGCATGAGATTTTCTATAACCTTATAATTAGATCTGAGAGAAGAACAAGATCTGTCAAGAATTTTAGAGTGAGACTTGATTTCAGACTTCTGAGACCACGATTTTGGGTACGATTTTTCGGTCGTCTGATCTTGCAAGATCATACAAGATCAGATGCAGATTCTTGTCAGATCTTAATATCTGACTGTTTGCCGTGGGAAAACTTGAGAGAAAATCGTTATTGTATCTAAACCCCTTTCATACTTGAAAAGATGCATTCGAATTTTAGAGAAACCGTCCTCACATTCGGGTTCACCGACGCTCATTTCCTTTCGTTAGCCTTTATAAGAAAATGGTTATTTTATCTCAGAAACTTTTTCTTACTGGAAAAATCAAGTCCAGTGGGTTCCACACATTAGAATTGACAAAAATAGGTATACACCAGTGCCAGTTAACTGGGTACCTGCCTGACTGAGTATTTATATAATTCAACACATTTTCAAGATCATATAGTATAGTGTGCTAGCGAGATTCCGTGCAGTATGCACAGCTGGTTGCTCTGCAAAGAAAGTTTCATATCTGTGCTTCAACCTCAATCCAATAATTGACAATCTGACACTTCGAGTTGTATATAGATAGATTATAACCTTGTGGCCTTACTCCCTTATAGCCCTATACCCCTGCAACCAACGCTCTCGATTGTTTTTGGGCGTGGTAGAGGCTAAAGGTTTTGCCAGACAGTGTTCAGAAATTTTTCCAGACAGTCGTTTCAATGGAAGTTGTTTATATTTAATTTACAGTAACCTAAAACAGATTATCTATTTCGAATGTCTAAGAACAAACATCTCGTGTAATTTCCTGCACAGACAGCCTATTAGACACACTGACACGACGAAATTCTATACACTGGCTGGGAAATCTAGGAGATTCAGCAGAGAGCTCACAGTATGAGAAAATTTACAGTGAAATGTGCACTATCTGTGAGATTCTCAGAAACCTAGGTTCTATAGAATTTTCGAAGATATACCACAAAAAACATTTGGCAGACAGCCTGTCTCAGACAGGCTGAAAAATGGGGTGGGAGGGGGTGCTAATCCCCCACTCACATCACTGACCTTGCCTGCAACCTTATAGCATTGCACTCGTATCTCCTTATAGCTTTATTCCATTGTAATCCATCCGAAATCCTTCAAAAACATCCTCGATCGGGCATAGCGCATCGTCACTGAAGTTTCTAAAATGTGCTGGAAAAGTCCAATAAGTTTCATGCCATTATTAGAGATTGAAGAAAAATCTAGATGACTTTATAACTTTCTGGAAGTGTCAAAATATTTCTAGAGCTTTCTAGGAACATTGCAGTATCCGGCTTCACCTTTAACTTATGATTTTCAACCTTGATCTTTAACATGTCCGCACGATACCCGGTGAAAGCTTGAGAGAAATGTAGAAAGTTCTAGAATATTGTAGAAACCTATAGTTAGCGCCGCATAAATCTGGGACGCTCTAGGAAATTCCAGAATTCTTAATCTTTAAACTTTAAACTTTAACCTTTGACCCGTCACAGACAAACGCAGATACACAGAAACTGAACACTATATATGGATTAGCACAATTAAGTTACTAACTATAGCTGAGTCATTGATCATTTAAGGCCACCCTCCCTCAGAAAATCCGGTTTTTCTAAAACAATCAGAACTTGAGTTTTTATTACCGACAGATGCCCTGTGATCTCCTCTTTCAGAATATATATAGGGTTATTGAAAAACGATTAAGCTTTGACAGATTTATGGAAGAAATACTCTCGCCCTTACTATCATATTTTTCGATATTTTGGAATTTTGAGGACATTTTTCGTGATTGATTTAGGGGTATTTTCTACAAAGCTAGAAAATATGAATTGTTAGACACTGCAAAAACGAATTCTAATGCAATATGTTAGAAATATTTCATTTAAAAATTAGTTTTTCCACGTTTGTTTGAAAAATTCACTTCTAAAACTTTAGCGCCTTTCTCAAAACATGGATGTGAAGCAGAAAAATTGCTATCACTCGCGTTCGGCTCTTACTTTCCCCGATATTTTTTTATATTTTAAAGGTCTCTTTTACAGCTAACCTTTCATCGGCCGTATTTTCGATATTTGATTCCTGGACTAAGAAAAGTCCGATTTAGTGCGTTTTTTATGCTTAATTTGCAGTTATACAGAATAAAATGCTTATAAAAGCTTAACGGAAGAAAATTTCAAAATTCTATCCGATGAAAAGTTGCGTCTGGAGGCTAGCTTTAATAAAAGACAGATCCGATCTCGATAGCTCTCATATTGAGGAAGTTATAATAATTCTTATGGAAGCTATAAAACAAACCATAAGTCAAGTTTAGTAAGGTTTATGAGGCTGGAAATTTTATCACAAGTGTTTCTCACTAAGCCCATCCATCCCTCAAAGTTTGAGCTTAATCCGATTCTCTGAAGTGGCAAATCGATTGTGAGGGAGAGGGGGGGGGGGTCTTAAACAGATACCTAGTCAGAATGGCACTCAGTGAATTAGAGATTCGCACATAGCTCGTGCACTCCTAACTCTACATACCGGAAAGTTATTTTTAAAGGGTACCCTTATTTATTTGATTATGAATTAAGTGATATTGACACTAAGCTCGACTTGGTAAATGACCAGATCGGACTCGGGTAACAATCCGCAGTTCTTAACTGGCATTGACGCATATCTAGACAGGAACTGGAAATACGGCATGTCTAAATCATCCTTCAAGAGGTTTCATTCTACTTCCATCATACTTCGATTATACTTCTATCCTACTTCCATTGCAATTCCATTTACTACCATTCTGCTTCCATTTACTTCCATCGTACATCCTTGTACTGCAACAAATTTTGAACTAGAAGAAGTATCGCCTCTTCTCCCTTGGGTATTGTACTATTTGAGATTCAAGCATCTATTTATAGAAGTGAATTCTTCAAATTAAAATTCGTAAGTATAGACATGTGTAAGCTTGAATATCTTGCTACTATAGTTGTAGTCTTTGAGTAACTCGAAAGAACTTCAGCTTGCTTCATACATTGAACTGTCAGATTGGTTTCAAGCAATTCTATACTTGGCAGTAGTGTTTATTCCTAAAATATATGGAAGTATTTGAAATGTGATCTTCGAATGTTGGAAAAGTCAAAAATCGATTTCTTTTTAATGGAAATCGTTTGGTGTACTCACTGAATTAATTCTTTTTATTTATCACAAAACGAAGGAAAGAAACGTATCGATATCTTCAAATCAGTTGAACCTCATTTTCTGCACACCCTGCAGACTAGTCTGAATCTTGATTCCTTTTTAATTTGAAAGAAATACACTCAACTGGTTTTTGGTAACTGGTACTCAAAATGTCCTATTAACATGTAGTCGTCCATTTTAAAAGGAATACATTTCTTCGTTCCGCTTTCTTATCCAACACACGAAAGGAAAATTATTCATCTCAAAGAGTATTCTGTGTTTATAAAAAACTGTTTAGTATTTTCAAACCTAGTCTCTAAAAAAAGGAATTCTGCAGAACCTTTTTACCCAGATGAATGAATCCAATACCAAATCCGATCAGATCCTACGACTCGATGAAACCCTATGGGAATCCGGGTTGTGGAACCACTAACGGATCCGACGGGAGAAATCTATTTTCTTATTTGTACACGAATTAGGATTTAATCCCAATAGTAGAGGCCTGTTAGATCATACGATGAAATCCAATCGGGTTCCGATAGGAGGATTCGACAAAATCCAACACTTGGGATCATAATGTCGGATCGCAACCGGGAATCCGATGGAATTTCGTTGGATTATAGAATATCTGATAGAAACATGATCGGATCCGACAGGCACCCGATCGGACCCAATTGTCGGAATGATCCTCCAGACTGGATTCTGTCTTTTACTCAAACGTAGAACAAAAGATATGGTTCTGAACAAGAAAACAGGTATTCCAGAGGGCACTTGAACTCTTTTTTTTATCTTAAAGAAGCATTTTTCCGGGGTTCTATGATGGGGTAAAAGATAGAAGTTTAAAAGGTTCTGGAAAACTGCCTTGCTTTAGAGAATAGTATTATCAAGAAACGAGGATCAGACATTGGTTTATGTTCTTTCAAGAAATTATTCGAAACACTTACACTTACGCAAGTTTAATCCAAGGGGGAAACAGCTGGTTTCTGATTTCTGTGATTTTCCAGATATTTTGGATTTAAATCAATTGCCCAGGTCGAAGATGTACGGCGGGAACCGGCCGGATCCAGTGTTATTCCCACGACTTCCGGAAGCGGGTTTCCGAAATCGGTTCCGGCTTCCGGTTCCGGCTTACTTCCCACC
>OENT01001670.1:0-37196 GCA_900239685.1 Rotaria macrura
TGATCCTACATTTGCTATCGAGATACAAACAAGGTATCTTGATTATTTACCTGTTTTGAGAAGAACAATAACGCCATTTTTTGAGTCTTGCTACCTTGCCGGAGTTATCGAAAAAGCTAAGAACCTATTTGCGATGTTATCGAGCTGCCGGAAATAATATTGTCACACCGATATACTTCTGATTCGCAATTCGTCTGAGAACAATATGGAACGAATATGTTTTTAGATATATTTTTTTCGATTATGACTTCGGTAAATCGAACAAATCAGAGAACATCATATTCAATTGTTTATCGATTCATACTGAAATTCTTTATTCGTTTAAACAGATTCTGTATACTTTTATTTTATGATACATGAAAATTCGCTTTTACTTTACTTGTCTACTGAAATGAGAAGGTAAATACAAATTTAAGATCATTTCTTTTATTTATGAACTATGTTCGTAAAGTGTTTTCTTTGATGTTCATTGTTCATCGATTTAATAAAAGACAAGACATGATTTATGGGGGATGAGAACAATTTCAAATTTATACAATCGAGTATCAAAATTACAAACTATATTTTCTTTGAAGTTTTGCGGTTTGAATTAAGACTGATTCATTTTTAGAAACTAATTTTGAAACTTTTTGTTTCTTCAGTGAAATCGAAAGAACTCTGAACAATCAATAAATTGTAGATATCATCGGAGATTTCGAGAGTTTGTCTTGTTTAATTTAAAATAGCATTGATTGATCTGATTAATGACACAATGTTGTATAATTATTATCAATTACCTTTGTTTTATCAATATCAATGAACCGACTACTAAGCTGAAACTTAGTTCATAAGTACAATGAAGTCGGTAAAAATTATACTTGCTTTAATGTAAGTCATAGGATTCATTTTAAAGATTCATCCAATATTCAATTTGATTTACTGTTTACTGATTGATTTATTCTTACTGTGAAGTTCTTTGAAACTCATATTTTGTCCATTCAAGTAAAGCAACCATAATACTAGAATAGTTAACTTCAAATGGCAGAGATTTTGATTCAATCAATGGCAAAAATCTCTATTGAGCACCGCAACAGAATGACCATCAAATCCGAAATGACGAGTGAATGTAATTAAAGAATTTAACACAACTGAAATTTTGGACATTATTCCTTCTGTTTCAGAAATCGAGATTCTCTCCTCTTGAAAAGATTACTACATCAATGAATCATTTTCAAACTCATAAGTTTTTGAAGTAGCTTACAAAGTACAGATGAGAATCCATTGAACAGGTTCATAAATTGTTCCTTACATAACACGATAGAGAATGTGTTCTATTATTAAAAATCTATGTGGATAGTCCAATTTACATGTTTACTTAGCAAACATTTAAAACTGTTTGATACGTATTCCATCATGAATTCCGTAATAAAAATATTCTGAAGGGTTTCTATTCAAAGGAGCATCAACATAGGTAGCCTGTCGTGAGATTCATCACTGAATGATAAAGGCGATTAAACGGTTTTGACCAAAAGGCGGAATATATGTCGATGTATGGAGGAAGACCTTCTCTGTCCGATAGCATATATATTTTTCAATTCTGTTGTGCACCGATGATTTTGAAAATTATCGCCATATTCGCTGTAGTATACAATAAAAGACATCTAATGTGGTTCCACCTATCGCAAATAGTCGGTGCACAAGAGAGTTTTATAGTATATGTGCCACATTAGGATAGAGGAAGTCTTCCTCTCCCAATATAAGCGTATCCTGCTTTTTGGTTCAAAGCTGGCATGAAAATTATAATCGCCTTTTCTATTTCAGTTTCTTTATCACTGATAAGTGAAAGAAAACTGCTTCGAAGTAGTGGTTTTAACAATCACAGAGTTACTACTTATCTTGCTTTTCATTTGGCATCAACAGAGCATTCTGACTGTTCAACACATTCATTAGACTATTTTTCAGAACTGAAGTCGACAGTCGGAAGCAGACTCACAAACATTTCATAGAAACATTGCATTACGAAGTATTTCGCAAGCTGGAACACTATACAATGATGGAGGGAAAATTCTATCACAAAGACATTAATCGAAGAATGTAAAATATTTTACTTGGAAGATTGAATTTAATAAGCGTTAACTTACACAAATCGTTAGTTGCCCATGGAAGAGAATGCAGTTGTTTTCTTCAATGGTAATAACAGGAATTATATGATAAACTATTATGCTTACCATGAGAATTAAATCAAATCATTGACGTCAAATTATTATACAAAACCTATGATGTGCATAGATTTCCTTTTTATAATTTTACAAGCACATACTATGAAAGAAATAGTAGTTTACAGATAACGTTGCCGATGTTATTAAAAGCCATATCTAAGTGGGACATATAGATTTCGATTCAACCGCTCCACTTGAACTGTTCATATTGATCCTTTTATTACTTTTACATGAAATCATTCACTTGTTAATCCATCGAGTGGCATACATATTCAATCATGCGTGATTAAGTGAAATGATTGAATATTCAATAGTTAAGATGAATCAAAATTGACAATAGTATCAAGATTGAATTGCAATGGACAAAATTTTTCAACTAAGTAAACAATTTATTCATTGTCTCCGAGTGGATAGAGTGAGAAAGCCAACACGCAATATCGCGATTCGTTCCCCAAAGAAAATCGTTGTCGACTAATTGAATGCCAATCGATCTTTTCGTAACATTGAATGTATACTGAAGTACCAAAATGTAGATATGTCAGTATTTATATATCGATCTAGTCGTATATCTGTCCAATATCTTCGTTGATCATTATTTTTCTAATATTAAGGCTTACACACATGTAATTCTTTTCAATTCGTTGTCCTCGACACTATATTGATGGGTGTGGGTGTGGGTGTTCGTGTGGGTGGGTTGAATCTAAGGATTATATACTCATACGCACACTCACTGACGACACCCACATCCACACTCTTATTGCTTAGCAAAGTTGTATGAAATCTTTTGATCTTAATTGAATACTTGGTTCGGAAGTATTTGATAGGCATTGAAATTTTCTTTTTTACGCATTTTAAAAGCTTTAGTATGCAATCAAATGAAATATTAAATTTCTCAGCTTTTTACTATCGTTACAAGTCATGAACAACATGTATAATGCATTCAATATGGATAACCATGAGTAAAAGATTGAATGAAAAACTTAAGGTGTGTTTATTCAAAAATTAAAATAGTAATCAAACATGTAAAGACACTTTTCAAATGCAGGATAGGAAAGCATTCACTAATGGAAATCTATTTCTAGTACAAGTCACTTGATCAGATCGAAACCTTGCTCAAAATAGGAGTTGCTCATAGTGATATGCAAAATGACTTTTTTCCAATACTGGTCCCGGTCCTGATTGTAGCTAAAACGTGCTATTTTCGAACGTAAAAACTTAGAACATCAGTTTTTCTTCAGAATACACACGCCCTATATAAATGTCGACTAACACAATACTATTTGAGTGTGAAGGGGACGTCTGTGATTTGATGAAGTAGCTCTGAATCTGGAAGGGTAGAGCTTCTGTTTTCAGGGCTGGTTTTGAATCTTTTGCAAGACCAAGCTTCAGTCTGATGCTTATTTTTTTAATTTCCAACAAGTAGAGAAGTTTTTCTCAACTATGCATGAGTACAACAAGAACAATAAGCAATTCACACTAAAAAAGCAGAACAATGATAAAAGACTACAAATAAGGCGATGTTTAAACAGCTATCAAATCAAATCTATGTATATTATGTTTTACACCCTCGAAAAACTAATCAAGTTTTCAAAACATTTCTATTCTTGTAGATAGAATCGTGATCCATAAAAGAAGTTATCGGATTTGAAAACAAAATAGTCGATTAACAGAATTTTCATAAAGAATGAGTGATAGATATGAAAATTTATAGCATAATACATGATGAAAATAAGCTGACTGGGACTAGATTGAAGTTTTAGTTCCGGTTCCGCCGGTTGTGGGTACTAATTGTTTCAGCCCGCACCCACAGCCTCAGGAATGCTATAATGTTCCTGAGGAAATCACGGCCTGGTGATTAAAAATATCGTAAAAATGCTCTATCTTGAGAACAGTAAGCTAGTGGTACGAAATCTTTTCAGAAAGTCCATAGCTCAGTAGGATGTACACGCTTAACGTTGTCCTGATTAAAAAACGATTCACAAGTTGGATATTTTTCCTTATCAGCACTATTTTAATTTATTAGACATACTCCTTCATCAATCCCTTTTACATCTCTATCACCTCTCGACAAAAAAAGAAATATTTATGATTATCACCACCTGATTAGAAATAACTTATCTATACTTAAGTGCGTCATACAAATCATGTCGACAATGATAAATTTCGTGAATTAAATATCATTCACAATGCAAATGGTATGATCGTTGTGCATCGATAGCTGCGTTGTAAAAGCAATGATTCAGATAACCAATCTTTGACATCGGGTTCGACTCCTCTCAATTGACACATATCATCTTACTTTCTATCTGTTCTTTGAAAATCGGTAGAAAGCTAAAAAGTTACAGTTTTCTACAAGACAGTATACAACCATTCATGTTATGCTCTTCGATTGAGTGAAAGCGTTCCAGAATATACACAACTACACAAATCACTTTTAAATTAGGCACGACTGTCGATTTTCTTTTATATTAATAAACATACAATACATGCTTGTAGTTTTGGCGATATTTTCATAAGGGCAAGTTCATATTCTCCTACTCTTATCTATGTTGAATAAAGAAAAATGTAAGATGTAAACAATAGTGAAAACGCTCATTGATATTAGCCTGCGAATGTATTAGCATCAATGTTAAATTTCAGATAAGAAAGATACTAAGTTTTTAATTTTGCCTCGGGCAGAATTCCTATCGTTCACATTATAAACAGCTGTCAAGAAAATAGACACTGTAACTTATTGAAGAATATTGTTGCTCATGCTCGTAACAGTCTACGATCCAAGGTATCATGATGATTCAGGGCGATGAAAAATATTCGAAATGGTTATAGTGAAAGAGCTAGCTAGGAAGCATTTGGGATCAATGTGTATGGATGATTACATTTTGCAAGCCTTCTCATAGATTCAAAAAAAAACTGTAATTTTATCAGTAGAACCGTTGTCTCGTGAACCAGCCTCGTTTTTTATCTAAATTCTTGATATTGAAATATTTTCTTTCAATTTTGCAGCGTTATTCAGTGATGAATAGTCGATTTTTAAAGAAAAACCTAGTAGCAATCATCAATTATATGGCAATCGATTAGGTTGATTCAGTGTGACATTATTTGGTATAGTTGATTGTTTAACTTTGTAATTTCTATTTCTGATTTTCACATTTTGGACCATTTGACTTGATGGTAGTATTTTTGCCTAAGACCAAGATTCGTTGCACAAAACATTAATAGTAACCGTCTCGCTAATGTGCGTTGTTCATAAGTAAAGAGAGATGTTTTTTTCTTCTAATTTCAGTCAAAAATAATAACACGCTATTTTAAATAAAATATTACTTGCCCTTCAAACTAAAGATGAGTTGATCAGAAGAATGTTTATTGTGATATCGAAAGAGTACTCGTGAAGTGTTAAGTTCATGACATGATCTATGTCGACAAGAAAAAACAGAATTCTTTATCAACTCGTATTCACTGTACATTAGCTTAGTCTGATAAGACGAAAGACAAAAAGCAACAACTTTCCATTAAATGATACTTTTGATTCATTTAAACGATCAGATAACCTAAAAATACGACAAAATATATTCTTCATAAAATGATTTTTACAGTCAATTAAATTCATCTGATATTTGTTTATAAAATAAAAACTAATTCATCTCTTTCGTGCGATAGACATCGTTGAATTTTATTGAAAAAAATCCTCGATAGCTGATCGTTTTCTCAGAAAAATCGTCGAATGATTGCCACCAATCACAGAATTTGACGAATAAGGTAATTCAGAGTATGACATAGAAGCTATGTAATCAATTATTGTCGTTCGTGTAGGTCCTTTCTCCTTTTGTTAAAAGACTTTCATCGATTCGATACAACTGTGTTTTATTGCCAATCAATACATATTTGTTGTTTTGTAACTTATTTAAATAAATAATTAGGCAGTATGTCGATTCTGTACACATGTATTTCTGATTCATAGGCTCGAGAGTCGTGTTTGTATGGTTCTCTGTATTGTTATCGCGTATATGGCGAATGTGGTGAAGTGCGCTAGTATTTTAATGTTGCGTTGTGAACAGTAAAACACACATTGGTAGTTTCCTTTCTTAATGTTCTTTATTGTCCACTTCACGCATCACAAAAGTATCAAAACAAATGTACTACTGGTAGAGGGGAATTTTTAAACGAGAAAGGTAAGAAATTAAGGTTTTCTTGTGCCCCCTTTTGACGAAAATCACTTTTCGGTTCCACAACTTACATTGGGCAAAAGAATTTTCTATTTGGACAGCGACTGAAATGATTGATTAGTAAATAAAACTCATGAAATAATTTTAGAAAATGACCTAATCGATTGAATGATCAGTAAAATATTTTGGTGATCAGTTATTAGTTAACATTAGGAGTGAGCCATTTTAGTTAATTAAATATTTAGTTGAAATTTATCTCTTAACATTCAATTGTTTGTATCAGAATTCAACGAGTTATAACGAAGGGAAAGATTTTTTAAGTAAATAGTGAGAAGTTATGAAATTTGACAATAGTCAATCGGTGTTGAGTCAGTTCTGTATTTCGAAAATTTTGATTTTTAACTTTTCATATAAGATGTTTTTAATAAAAAAAAATTATTTTTAGAAAGTAATTCATTCGTGAGAAAATGAGACTTAAAGTTATCAAAAATAGAACTGCGATTCGGATTCCTCAACCAATATAACTTCTCTCTATTTTCTTAAAAAATCTTTTCATTCCTGGTAACTCGCTTGTACCAAACGATTCAGTCAATTTAACGTCAAGCTGTTGATTTGAGAAAAGTATTGAATTCTAATTTAAACTGTTAAATGATAAATTTCAACGAAATTTTAAATTCAATAAATGATCTATTCTTAGTCAACATGGTCTGTGAATCAATAAACAATAATTTCCACACTAAATTGAATAAAAACATGAGTATCGATATTTAAATGTGTTATCGAATGATTCATGTTACGTAATTTTTTCTTCCTATTCTTCAACCACGTCGCAAGGACAACAAGTATCATAAACATGGACATCTATTGATTCTCATTGATTTGACCCTAGTTCTTCTCATTATCAATTCAGTAAACAATCAAAACACATCAGTGGAACAAGTTGAAAGCAATTTATCGAATGAAAGTGTAGAAGAAAATCATGAACACAGTCAACAAAAAAAAATAACGCGTAGGTGCAATGATCTTTGAACAACATTATACATCAGCTCACAAATTTATCAACCAGATTTCAAACCGGTTAAAATAAAAGCAACATATTGTCAATATTTATTAAACTCACAAAATCATGCAATATTGGCATACGGCAACGTATGACGATTCCATTTGAACAACACCAACATGTAACTACCCTCATATTTTTTAAGACCTGCACATGAAAGCACGTTATCATTTTGATCAATCGTTTTCAAACACTGTGAAACACTACCATCAATTAAAACAATTCTGATTCGTGAGATGAGTAAAAATGGTAGGCTAATAACTTCATCCGTTCCTCATTTGCTGTTCGGATTTCTATTAACTATTCTTTCGATGCTTTCGTATTTCTTGAAACTTCTTTCTATCATAGTACTGTGTATAATACAGCTAGAATCCATGTTTCTACTGATTATTCGCATCTTTTTTTTTATTGAACAACTAATCGATCTTATTGATCACACGTTTTCTTCCCATTGTTACATCTGTTCTAAAGCTAAAATATTTCTTCTTTTGACTCTATGATTTAAGAAAGTTTTGATTTTAATAGATGATCCATCGACTTTTCTCAGAACTGACGAGCCCTTCTCTCTCCTGACAAACGGAATTTACGTTAAATTACTAAAGTTGGTTTGAATGTAAATTCATATTTTCCCTTTTACATTCGTCAGAATAGATAGTCAAACGTCTTTTGAAAAGTTTATTTTTAATAGAAAGTTTTAAATAAAAATAAAAGACTTCAATGCAAGAGACAGTGTACAGTTAATGCTTCTCCAATTGTCTGGAAAGATTTAATTATTTACAGAAAAAAATAGTTATTGTCTTGCGCAATATACTTAATCAAATCGTCTCATACTCGAAACTATTTACCACCGCACGAGATATGTTTTTGTTTTAGACGTGATAAGAGAGAATAGGATCAGCCGAAACACAACATAAATCTACAATAAAAATAATTTTTTGAAATATAATCAGAAGTTGTTTCTGACTTGATTTCAAACTGACGTATTGAAATATTCTATAGAGATCTTACGTGCTGTTATCGTTCGAAACATTCATAATAAACCGATTTATTGAAAATTTTTAAGTTATCCAAAAATATCTGAACATACATATTTCTTGTCTTTTAGGACAACCAATTTTTTTCTTAACCTAAAGCATCCGCAGTTTAGCAAAATAATTGTTTTGTGTACTTACAATAAATATAAATCTATTACATCCGTAACTCCAATTGTCTTCATACTCGAAGTTTTTTTTCTCATTTTTTCTTTCGGAAATAGTACAATAAAAGCGCAATCTACTCGTACGATTTTAGATTATAATCTCTTTCAAAACATGCTGCTCATCAGATTCAACACACTAGTAAGTTTGCAATGTATTAAATGTGGCACTGACACATCAATTTGCGAAAAAGAAATCGACAGAAAGACTGTTAAAAGAATGCACGGTCTACTAAACTTTGGTCGAAAATAAAAATGTCGAATGGACAAATGTGGAAAGTAGAGGCGCCACGTACCACATCACCCACATATTATGTGGCGCCTCTACTTTCGACATTTGTCCATTCGACATTTTTATTTTCGACCAAAGTTGGGTGCCCCGAATGCACATCTATCTGGCACATGATCACAAAGTTCAACAAACCTTTGACTAGGGAGAAATATGTTTTACTTTATAAGCTGATACTCGCACTCTAAAAGAGATGAAAAATAGTTGACAACTTTGGTTCACTCGTATCTGTTTAAGATAGTGCAACGGTAACCGTGACAACAGTCTTTGTAAATATGATTTTGTGTGACTATGTTAGTGGATATATGTCAGATATCACATAGTTAATAATCATCATTTCTATTCTATTTGATGTAAATCTAAACAAATAGATTAATGAAAAACAGAAGTAGTGTACCAGAAGCGCCATATACACTGAAGATACCTTTTCTTAAGATATTTTCTATTTCGAATGTCGTTCCAATTTTTTATTTAGTTTTCGGGATGTCTCCATCACTCAATCAGATCGATTCGGTATTGGTTACTTTTCATTACAAGTCTTACTTTGATAATCGCATTATTTGTCAATACATTCGAAAAACGCCACATAAAAATCCCTGTTGNGGTACCATATCGTTCTATTGCAGCGTGGATGGATCCTCGAGAGCAAGCACTTATTGTCAAGCATCTTCAATATTTCAATCAAACAAATAGGTAGAAAGAACAGATAGGCTATCTTATGATTGAAAACTTCTTGTGAAAATCAATGTTTTCTTGTATCAGAATAGGTGAATTGAATTTCACTATAACTTTCATAAAGTTTCTTTTTGTACAGAATGAAATTATGATTAATGTATTAACAAATCCGTCATGTTCGAGAAAATCCGTAACTTACTATCGAGGTATACGACGGTTCAGAAGAAGATAGGCTTCTCACCTCTGTACAAAACAATGTCAATTCCTTTCTTCGGGTCACTTCAGATTTAGACGCTTCTCTATAGGAGCGCTCAGTGAAGAAAACGATGAAATCTACCGAAATTGACTACTTTCTAACTTTGAGGACGATAACTTAGTATGATTCAAATTCAGATAGTTAATTTAAAAGACGAAAAAATGTATAAAGTGTGTAAAACAATTAGATTTATCTCTGACTTCTATTTATATCAAGTCAAAATTTCAAGACGAACAGCATTGTTCGATTTCTTGCGGGCTGATGTGATTTAAGTTCATTTCGAAAAAATCGAACAGCGAGATTTCTTTGTGTACACAAGGTGGTTTTCTGAAAGATTTTTCCACGATGGTCTTGTTAATAGGAGGCTCTCTATTATAAATGAAAATATCTATGGTCTATGAAGTTTCAATTGCATAATTGAGTCAACGTAGACTATCGCATAAAGTTCATTAGTCGTCAATTCAATATTAAGCTATGAGTAATGTTGGTTAAACAGTATATTTCTCAAAGTTCTACCATGCAGCTTTTAACGGTAATAGTTTTTAAAATGAACAGAGGTCAGGAAATAAAATGATATTTTTTTCTCAATATCGATTAAAACGAACAGGTTCCAAATATAGTTCTATTTTTTTTTCATACACTAGTGGCAAGTTAGCGAACATGCTTGAATACGGTTCGGGAGGAAGTACATTTGTCTACAGTAAGTACGTATGTAATTATATTAGTATTGAACACAATCTTGACTATTGTCTCACACTTGAACGAATGGCTCGTATGGAAAAAGATCGTTACATTACTATTTCCTACATGGAATTGATATCATCGAATTTCGTTGAAGATATTCGCTTCGAACAAAAACCGTCTAAATCGCACAATGAATGTTCTATCAATGTTTACTGTATCATACCTGATTTTCATTCAACGGTATTTCATCGTTTGTGGAAAAAAGGTACGCGTAGTACATATCGAATGTATAGAAATTATGTGGATTTTGTCTCGATGTATCTTCCTGAATGGTCATTTGACTTTGTTCTTGTCGATGGACGAGCCAGACCTCAAGTGGCCTATGCCGTCTTGAAACAGTTGAATGGATTAAATGCTAAAGTTTTCGTACACGATTGGAACGAACGTGAAGAATATCATGTGATTGTGAAAGAATTTTACAACATTATCGATCAATCGGTTGAAAGTAAACAACCTGGTGGTGGAGGATTAGTAGTTTTGAATAGAAAACCTGCAGTAAAAGGTGACACGAAAATTGATGCCATTCAATGGAAGAATGTCGAGCAACCGAGTTGGTGGTTATAGGACAAATGACACCATGTCATAAAGACAGATCAAACTGAGTTGATGTAAATATAACAATAGAGAAGTGTGTCTCGAATTTCTTTTTGGTGTAAATAGAAAAAATAACGAACAGGTTTTTTCCTCTTAAAGAGAATTAGTAAATTAGAAGATTCATGTTTTAGAATTGTAAATAGTCAGAATAAACTTGTGGAAAGTACAACCGAAGGATGATGTAATCAATAACATCGTTTAAAGAAACAGAATTCAGTAGAATTGAATATAAAGAAATGGATTCTGTCTTAGAGAAGTCTTGATTGAAAGGGAAAAAAACTATACATGGCCTAATCCTTCTTAGGTCATTGATCTGATAGCATTTATAGTATAAAACTAGAGATCCGTTGAAAGAATAATCAGCCAGATCTTGGTCATTATTATCCATCGTCAATCTATCTTCTAGTTTTCTAACGGTAAAACTTTAATTTCATTCGATCATTCTATATAGAATTGTTTAGTTCATCGTTTATGAACACATGAGATAGCTATTCGTTTCTAATTGAAAAGGAACGAATCAGTTGACTCAATAAAACATCAATGAAGTGACAGCACCGGAAACATTTACTCATGAAACTACACAAGACTTGATTGCTCTACATAAACTCACTAATATAAATATACGTGGTTGATAAATTTCATTTTAGTGACATCTTATTTAATAAGAACATACCAGAGCAGACAACAATGAAATATTCCACAATTACTGTTCCAGACATTCTATTATGAGATCAGTTACACTAAGAAAAAATGATTCTTTTAACATACAACACTATTAGGAAAGCATCAGATGAAAAGTTAAAAATCGGATTCAGGAACGATCTAACCAAACTTCACGATCAGCACTGTTCATTTCTTTGTGAGAGATATGCGATTTATAAACATTGAGAAATCACAATTGATAGTGGATTTTCGATCTGCATTGCTTCTATTTGATTTTTTACAAAATTTCTAAAGGATCATCACTTGAAATGGTACGTGGCAAATGGTGCGTAGAGATTTTCTTGCTGCCATAGTTGTTAAAATTTTCATCGAAACTTCGATAATATGTCGTGGAGATTTCTTTTAAACACTTTGCAGAACTGAATGACTATAAATTCAACTGCTCAGTTCATACTATGTATATTCTTTGTTTTGTTCTATAATTGAATAGATTCACAAAAGACACGACATAAAAGTGATTTATTTCAAGTTAACATGAAGTTCTCCAGTCCATGGTAATATCTTGAGTCTATTATATTAGAGCATATAAGTAACACTATTGATCACGTGTAGATGAACAGCATTGAATGAAATACGCTAAAGTTTAGAATCACAAACAATTAATAAATCCCGTTATACCACAAGTTGCTTTCCGAATGAATTTTTGTTTTAGAATAATCGAAACATTACTTGTTAAAACATGCAGAAGAGACAACCATTAAAAATACTCCACGTATTTTAATTTTAGTAATTATTTTTCCCGTTCCGTATATATGCACATCGTTGATACAAATGACAGTCACAATTTCGTTTCATTAGTAAACGAACATGGAAAACATTTCTATCAAGAGTTTAAACAACAGCAAATCATTGCCATGCGTTCAAGTTCGCATTGTCCTATGAGCTGAAAAACGATGATAAGAAGGTATTTTATGATTCGTAGTATTCTAGATGGACAAAATTGTATTAAAAAAGCATGAATTCGTTGATAATACTTTAATATCAATCGTTTCAATCACTTATGAATATTGAGTCAATGAAATCGAAATGAACCGTCAACACTCTTTCTTACTTGTCATCATCTATATAGCACTTTCATTTTCTAATTGGTTTCTATCTGTCTCATGAAATTACTGATTGTGACAACAACAATCGCTATTATTTTATAGATCGCTGAGATAAAACTATGAGTCAGCTCATTACATTGATAGTAAATTTTAATCTGTTTTATTTCCGTCGCATTACTCATGTCTAGGTTGTTATCAGGAAGCAGTTCAATGATGTGATTGATCCGATGCAGTCACAAAGAAATACATTTGGTACTATTGTTTTGACCAATATCTGTTCTATTCTTAGCAAACCATTGAAACTTAGATGATTCATACGATTAACTACGTCGATGTTCAATGTAAGTCCTCTGTTCTCAACTACTAGTTTATTTCGATTCATTCAAAGCAATCACACACAAATTGATTCGCTCGTTCAAGATTGAAAAAAAATTCATTCAAAATATATTGAGATGGTGTTATATGAAGTGATGAATTGAATGAGGATTACATGAATAAGTAATAATATACTGAGTCGTACTGTTTATCTAATAAAGGAATGTAAAGGATAGTTAAATTGAGTTCTTTTCCTTCCGTCTATCTCGATGCTCAAATGTTACTGAATTATTCAATTAATCGTGATATTTATTATGTTTTAAATGAATTAATGTTCCACAATGAGGACATTCAAATTGATTCTGATCGTAAGCAACAGGTGTCGAAGGTAATTTCCATGTTTGTGAAATTGTTGAATGTCCATCAGTTGTTTCAACAAGTTGTACTGGTAATTGATGACTTTGAATAGTTACCCGACTCATACTTTTTCGAACAGCCACACGCTTAGAAATAAACAGAAGCATATAGAAAATAGCAGTTGCTAACATCAATGCAGCACACGTTAATTGTGCTTTTAAAATTTGAACTTTTCTTCCAAGCGGTTGACTAAATAAGAAAGGAAAATAGGATGATTTTAGTTCGTTACATGTTGCATCAGAAAAGAAGCATTTATCTATATTGGCAATAAATAGAGCATCCAAAACAATCAAACTGATAGCAGTTGCAGCACAAAGAATTGATATGACAAAGACATACGTTGCCCATTTACGAGCACGATGACAACAAACTAATGAATAAGAAATAAATGATAAAAGTAATCATAAGAATCAAACTTATTTAACTACCTAATCCAAGCATGGATATCCATGACAAAATAAATATAAATGCGCACCAGAATCCAGCATAGAGAGTTCCGAGTATAGGTGATATAACGGCAGATGCTACTTCAAGACCCATAATAGCAAATGTTAATAGTATTTGTAAAAGTCCTAATAGAACAGGGATTCCTGTAGAAAATTCTGAACGCCATTGAATTTCTTTGTCAAAATCAGATGTATACAAATATGTTGATTGCATATTTGACAATGTGGCGATAGATGAGTAACAATGACTTCGTTTTTCTTTTTGAAAAGAAAATGATATGCTTCTTGTCATCTTAGTGAACAAGGAGATCTCGAATTCCTGCATATTTGTATAAATCTACTAGTTAAGATGTATAATGCTGTTGTATGTTTGCCTAAAGAAATGTATCAACTATTTTAAGTGACCATAACGCCAGAATGAAACTATTTTAGTCGATATTGAGACATGGAATGGAAAAATAAAGGCTAATATTGTGAATAGATTTAAAACGAAATTTCACTTAGGAGAAAATCGACATTGATTACTGTCTGTTCTGTATTGACTGAACAAAAATATTCTGCCAATGATCATGCCAGTTTTAAACGCTTTCTCCAAATACATTGGCAATACAATAAAATAGCAATTGCTTTATAATAAATATTGTGTGCCTTTGATATGCCAACATTTAAAATGTTGAAATAATACAAAGTCGACTTAGTGATGTGTATTTTTCATGACACAGGTATTATCAAGAATACTTTTAGAACATTTTTCATTCCCTAAATTCACTTTTGTAACACTGTTATCAAAACTAAGTGAATACATTCAAACACACGCCACCATTAGGAAGTTCGAAGTTCGAACGATGATTTTCCGATGAATTTCGTTTTTCCAGTAGTCGCAAAATTTCTGATGAAATCCTTAACATCGTTTACTTTTGGTAACTCAAGTCGCGAATACATGGTTATATGATGAAAATATGACACATAGTCATTATGAAAAATACGATTTTCCCTACTCTAAACATTACAAGATGTAAGATCAAATGACTCTACAACGTCACACTGCATCAATGATTTTGGACAACAAGAGTTTGGTTTGTGTGAAAATGTCAAATAATCCAACTACAGAATGTGACGAGTGTGTGTCAAGAACTGAGGATGCTAATCTTATCAATTAGTCCATTCAAAAGTCATAAATTAATAAATAAAAGTGCATAAAATGTAAAACTTTTTCAGTTTGATGAATTAGTTCAAGCAAAAGTAATCGAGCAAGATTTAAAATTAGAGTCTTGAAACCCTACCCTAAGATAGAGCAGGGTTAGGTACGACTCTCGTAGGGTAGGATAGCGAAATTCTTACCGTTGCAGGACTCTATTCCGAATGAATTTCAGTATCAATATGTTTTCGTAGGTATTTTTTGGACCTAAGGAACGGTGCATGTAATCTTAACTACCGCAAACAATGAGTAACAAGGTGTAGAGAACGAACTTTATCAAATAATTCAAATAAAAACGTTTTTCATATTAATATCTGATGAAATACTACGTAAGATAAAGAGAAAAAAAACCTCGCTTTAATATTTAAAAGACAATAGAAGGGGAAAAGCATGTAATTAGGAAAACGAAGAGAAAAGATTATCACTTAGTAAAACCGGTCAGAGGAGGTCTAGTTGTGTATTCTCATAGATTTGCCATCAACACTTAAAATACTGTGTGAATTCGATTTCAGAGGAGAGAACAGAAGGAAAGAATTGCTGAGTGCTTCATGGATTGATTAATTGTAAATACTCGTGTCCTATTAACATCGCCATGCGGTACGAACCAGAAAAAAACTATCTGTTAAGGGTGTGGGTATGTGTGCACCCACCTTAACACACCCTCCAGTATTCATGATGAAATGATAACATGACTGTAAGATTATTTGACTCACAAGACATCTACTGTATTATTCTCTATTTGTTGTTTATGTCTAAACGTCTGGCACAGTAAAAAACTCTTCGGCATTATCAATTTATATTCACACAAAACTTATGTCTCATTTCAACTTTTCTCTTCTCTTCTATTTCGAAAAAAGGGCGTGGGCATTGGGACCACAAGAAGAGTATAATATCCACCCATGCAACTTTGGACAGTACCTTGCACTGAAAGTCAGGTGAAACGGCAAGAGTATTCTTCTTCTTTAAATTATTTACTATTTTCCTCTTCTTGACTCATTCCAAAACAAGTTTTTTTCTACTTTTTTTAATAAAATTTTCTGTAGCCTAATACAAAAGAAGCTCGTTTCATACATTTATCGATTGTTTTCTCGCACAAATTCAATCTTTTCGCTTCATGAACTCGATACAATTTTGAAAACAAAAAAGGCTTCCCATAAAAATATAGAGAGCAATATAAATTCTAAGTAAAGATAAAATTATTTCTTACATATATTTATTCATCTAATAACTATTGTCATATGTCTATATTTATCATGTGATTGTTAATTCGTTTCATTATAATTCTGTCAATAACCCTATTTATTCTTATATATTTCATCATAGATCATTGGTAGCTACACTAACAGTACACCTCTGTGTTTTTTATCTTTTTTATAAATTGAAAAATTATGTTTAATTCTTTTTAATTTAATTTAATTTTTCTCATGCTGGAATAAAATAAATATACACATTAACAATTCTGAATTCAATGGTTATTCTCCTGGTTCTATATCGTCAATTATGATAGACACTGTTGAGAGCACAACTCAATTATAAGAGAACGTAAAGCACACAAATGCAATGCTAATGAGCAAAATGATTCTTGGTTACATTCATCCATTCAATCAACCATATTCGCTTCACGGGAGACAGACAATTTTTTTCGCACTGCATTTGTCTATTTTGATTTCTTCGCATCGAACAAAACACTATTGTCCTTTAAGCGTGCTAGATTCTCATCTATAAGCACGATGGTATGTTCATCTTCGAAGAAATACCGAGGAACCTTAAGATTAAAATTTGCTCGACCTTTTCGTATACGACCGGAAACGTAATAGTGCGATTTGCAGCGGCAACACGGACAGTAGAAACCGCCATAATCGCCACTGTTAGAAAACACATATTCACCTGCAACAGAAAATAACAACAAGAGAAAACAGGACATCTTTTTTGCATACCTAAACGAGTACAACTGCCAATTATGACTAGCCATTGTGGTTTAATCACACGATCGGAATCTTTTTCACTATGGCGCAATAAACTGCAATTGACGTTTGATTCTTGAGCAACCTCTTTTTGCGTTCTGTGGCGCACGAATATTGGTTTACCATAACCCTCGAAGACTGCAGTTTTACCTTCAGGTATATTCTTTAAATCGATCTTCAGTTGGTTAGATGGTTCCGCTTCGGTTGGACCCACATAAGCAACAACATCTCGAATGATATTTTTGATCATATAAGCGAATATTATAGCGATACCTATGAGAAACCAATTGATTTTATGAAAATGTTTCGATTCAACTGAGAACAACATTCAAGAATTATCCTGGATCCGAAAATATAGGTACCTATTGGAGTCAAATATGAATAGGGTGATGTGGCATCCCCTGAATTCCGATTTGATTTTGTCGGGTCAAGACGTGTCTTTCGTCGATGATAGTCAAAATCAGGCACGTAAATATCAGCGTGTGCACGACCAACAATCATAGTGACTTGAAACACATAAAATTCATATTGAGTAAGATTCAATTTTGTTTAATGATTTACAATACTCACTGTTGCAAGTCGTAGTCACAGAAGTGTTTGTATTTAATAAATATTAATTCATTAGTAGAATATTTGTGTTGTTACCAATGTAAATGTTATTTTTCATTGTTCCTGATTTTCTGATTCCTTGAATAAAATTCATAACCTTCGGCGCGACTCTTTTATCACTGAGGTGTATCGTCATATCTGAAATTTTACCTCTGCGAGGATTAATCAAAGTTTCTTCTTTGAAATCGTGTGCATACTTCAAAATGAAGTACATATATATATGTCGTACATACTACCTATTGTTGTCGCTTAAAAATAAGATTTCAAGTGAGTCAATAACAAAAGGTGTCGACAATTGAAAGACGAAAAAAAAAAGAATCAATGACAAATTGTTTTGGAAGTCATAAAAGATTTATTCCATCCTTCAACATATGTGTGTTAAAGGAATATGGGTAAATATGTTGTATCAGTGTAATCAAACGATAACTATCGAAATAAACTGTTTGTCGGTGTACATGTAGACGAAAATAAAACTCACGCTTACAGTTTTATGAAAGTTTGTTTTTAGAAACTTTAGCAACGAGATGCAGAGGGTCCAGATGTCGCAATAGTTTTGCGACGTTTAGAAAACTTCTCCTACTACTGTCTCGTTGCGACATCGAGTTTATTTGGCGTGATTTTAATAGACATTAAAATAATATCGCTCATCGGTCTTACATATTGTTAGTTTTTTACTTCATTTTTGTGGATTTATAAATGGTTAAAAGTAATAGTGTAGGATAGTTAACTTCCATTTTCACTGAACATTTTACGCCGACTCCACTTTCACCGAGTTCCATTTTCTCCGACTCCTATTTCGCCGACAACTTATTTTGACCGAAACATACCTGATCACATATGATTCATTGTATATTTAAAAAGAGTTTTTACAGTTAACTGGCTTATAAACAAACTCAAACATAAGCAACTGAGTTGGTAACCATGTCAGTTCTTAACTAAGTCAGTTGAACCTTTTATATTCTTGGAAACAGACGCCACCAAATAAGGATGATTGGTTCTTCCATTCATTCATACGCAAACCACACCCACACTCTCATATTATGCCTGTAACCTGAACTTGAAACAGCTAAAGAACTTGATTCGTTCTTGATGGACTGACAAAAAGGTGGCAAAATATCATTAGATGTTTGTAATGTGAGTATCAGTCTGAAAATTCTATTTTAAATGAAACTACACAAAGATGCGGATTATATGTTTTTTCCTATCAAGCTTTCAACTGTTCTGTTGAGCATTAGAAAATCAAACATTAGCATACTATGATTGGAAAGATACCAACCCATGAAAGAATTACCATAACCTTACCTAATCGTGCACATATACACTTTTGTTTATCTGCATAAGTCTCACGTAAAAATGAATGTCTTGATCGGGCTTCATTGATACGCCGTATTGATGTTGAAACTTAACGATTCTGATTAATTCTCAAAGAATTGATTAGAATTTCTCTGGAATTTTATCAGAATCGTTTAGTTTGAATTTTCTAGAAATGAAAATTCATCATGTCACGAGAGTATTGTCAAATCGGTTATCATCTAGAGGCGACTCTAGTGAAGAAAAACTTTTGACAAGAGTTAATTCGATCCTAGTTTTTTTTTGTCAAGCTTTACAAGGTATACAGTCGTTTCATGTAACTGAGTTATTCATCTGCATAAAGTTTATTCGCAAAGATCAAGCTAAAACTAGTTATCATTAGAATAAAAGAATCGATAGTTGCATTCAAAGTTTTGCATCTGGTATTGGTGTAGTCGATGATCGTCCAGCCAGAAAATCGCGTATTTCACGAAGTACCTTGACTTTATCTGTAGTTTTATCTTCAATTGATGGCTCACTCTTTTCGTTTTTCTTCTTCGCTAATCTGTACAAACGATTAAAAAGCTTGATGATAACAAAAGAGTGCAAACGCCACAATTAATAAATAAATGATCTGCTGTATGAATCCACCATAACGAATAACTACGTGTGGCTCCTTTCTGTAAATGAAGTTCTTCATACTTAATGTCAAATTGGCAAAATCTACGCCATCTAATAGTAGGCCAAATGGTGGCGTAATGATAACATCGAGCAGTGATTTAACCAAATTAGAAAAAACAGTCCCAACAATGATTCCAATCGCTCGATCGAACACATTACCGCGTAAAGCAAATCTATTTAAATGGACAAACGTAGAAAGGATTCAATCACTATTAGTTATATTACACTACTTACGGTTTGAATTCTGTGCGAAAATTCATAGAACAACGATGAACTTCTGTCATCTGAACTTATAGAGAGATACCAAAACAAGTGTTGCATTCTCAAACATCTCTCAATACCTACACAGAATCTTTATGTGAAGCTTTGATCTACAACATATGATTATGTACAACTCTAATTCATGAAAGAGATCGCTATGATATGGAAATTATAGAACAAACTATTTTCAGCAGTAAGAATACTCTTCTATTAACTTGATAAGATGTTTTCGACGAATAAAATATTCCAGTCAACTTATATTATCTGATGTGACCAAGATACTGAGATAGGGACGATTTCAAGCACAAGAAACTGCAACTTTTTATGTGTCGATGTGTCTTTTCCAGTTAATTTATACCATGTCGCAAAAATTGAAACTCATCGTTAGTTTCATTGAAAAAGAAAACATTGCCATTATGCAAATTCTCATTCCACTTTTTATGTTCTTTATCGTTATATAAAACTGTTATAGAGCATCTCCATGTATCATTTGTACTTTCGCTTTAGTTAGTTCTATTGACTACTTTTTATCTCGTTCCCTGAAATACAGAGATGTAATGAAGAATGGCATACATACGATCGACTAGTTACTATGGATAGAGATATAGATAAAAAGCTTTTGGTTCTCCAATGAGTAATCAATCATACTAGACTAGGCACTAATGATTCCTGTCAAAGTAAAGATGTCAATGAAATGAAATCATCCAAAGATAATACGAACAGAAGCACTCAGTCATCACTTATTGCCAGTTATTCTTTCGGTTCATCAGTTTTTCAATAAGGTAAAAAACGAACTATTACATTACGTATCTATCTTGAATTGTGTTTGTAAAACTCTGGTGATGAACATCGACAAAATATGGGATTAGTATAGTTCAGATTTGAAAATCTACATTATTTTCAAGTGTCTCCTAATTAATTGCTTCTTGTCGAAGAATAACAGGATTTTCGCTGGAAGACATGAAGCATTTTCGAAGACTTCTTGGACCAGAATACTGCTTGCAGCTTGCACCTTTTCTTTTTTGGTATTTTCCTGTTGAAAACCATCTGCTCTATTTTTAACCTAGATGGAAGTAGATGAGAGCATTAGAATTCTTTGACAAAATTTATTCAACGAGAGTTATACAAATAATTATATCTTTGGCCAGTGTTTGAATTGAACTAAATTCTTCATGACTTCAAATATGTGTCTAAAAGTAATTTGAATATTGGAGAAGAATGTATTTCTAAGACAGATGTTTCAAAAAAGTATTGTTCTACATATATGAGAAGAGTTTCATGTCATAAAATGGGAATTTCATTTAAAATATAGAAATGAAATTTGAAATCTACTTACCGATTAAATAATATTTATCTTCGAGAAAAAAAAATCCATTGCACAGATTGCTTTTTAAATCACTAATAAAAGACAAACTCATTTTTTCCAGTAGTAAAACGCTAAAAAGAAATGCGTTCACATATAAAGATAAATAAGTGCACTAAAACGTGCGATGTTTTTAATAACTTTGATCGAAGAGAAAATAAATGTTCTCTCATGAATGCATCCAACCAAAGGTTTTTGATGTCGGACTATTACAATAGAACATGGTTTGCTAATTAAAAGAAAAAGATTATTAAAAATACATTGTGTTGGTAAAAGTGAAGTTTGAATATGTTGTGATAAAGAAGAATGACGTGTATGAATCCGAGTCATGACTTTTGATTTTATTTTTCATACGGGAGATTTATTTCTTTTTCCACTGATACTTCCATATTAATTCATTTATAATCGAAGAAAAACATACTGTTTTCAATCTTCAACAATTATCTTCATATGATTATCATCATCACAGAATGAAGCTTGTAACATATTTGCCTGATGGGGAAACTGTATTTCTACGTAACACAAAACTATTCTCTATTAGGATGAGTCTTCATCTCGAATAAATTTTCTATCGCGTATGATCCTTATTGTATTGAGCGTGGTTTACAAATATTGACTGCTGTACTTACTGTGTTTACTCGTTCGGGACTAATGATACGAATAAAACTCAGTGCATAAATCAATAGAAGGTGAAAACTCTTTTCTATTGATTAGTAAAACGTCTGATGCAATTAGCCATGGATTGTAGAATTCTGTATTGCTTACTTGCGCTCTTTCAATCTTTTCTCTTTTAGCCGTTAGCTCAGTAGGACTTCTGTTTGATCAGTTGAGATATTCTATCGTCGAACTTTGAACAAAATCACATTAACAAGAAACTTTTAGGAACAAGAATTATGTTCATTGTGAATTGTATGCTATCATCAATACGGGAGTACTATGAGGTGTGTTTTTCCTTCTGACCATTTCTTAGTTTGTTTTCTTTAACTCAATAGCCGTTTCGTTCGATTTTTATTTAGATTTGAATAAAACGATGAAAATAATCTGTATACCATGAAGTTGCGATATTGAAATGTCATTTTTATTGTCTGAACATGTCTTTAATTACGAATGGATGATTTTAAGCTAACAGTACCAAAATGTCACGTATTTTATTTTTAGTCACAGAACAGTTCGAATGGTAACATCTGAGTGAAGTATTCAACAGTGACTAAAACAGCTTTTCATACTTCTTTTCATAAAATATGATGAGTGTTGAAACAAGCTTCAGGAAGACTACTAACGTGCATAGGTGCTATGATATAAGAAATTTATTTTCACTCGAAATTAAATCAGCAGAATAGTTCGTTAATCGAGCAAGTAGAATATAGTTGTGCATAAGTAGCTGAATGGCGATGACATCAATAGTATAATAATATCTTGATATTTCAGCTGATGGCAGAGGTAAGAAATTACGATGCCCGAGAATACCAATTCACATTTTCAATTATGAAATGTTTGTTTTTGCTCTCGTTCATAAGATTTATTTGAACATGTGAATGCAATTCAAATGAATTATTAAGTACCGATCATGGAAATTTTTCCATCTTATTTTTTATGTTGTCTGTTTTAGTAAAGTTTGAGGTTCTTATCGTAAATGTAAAGTTAATTTTGTTGAAGTTCAACCTTTCATTATTTAAACGTGAACATCATTGATACGTGTGATCATTTTTATATTTTATATCGAAATTTTAAAAATCTAATTTGAGGATACTATGTTATCATACTACTCTCAAATCGAAATATCGTAAGAAACACGAAAATTATCAACAATAGAGAAGTTACCTCAATAGTTGATAATGTATCTTTCTAATACTGAGAAAAACTATGTTTTCTTTTGTTACAAGTGATTCACTTTTTGAATTAGCCAACACTATTGAAGTAATCACAAAATTTCGTTTTTGCAACGCATAACTAGCTTAATTCATGCTTCGATAAAAAAATATAAAGAAAAGTATCCACACACCACATATCTGACTAAAGAGAAATTTTTAAATTGCTTACGCTGTAATCTAAATCAAGCAGTCAGAATTGTAATAAGACGTATATTGAGTACAAATAAACTACACTATTTTCAAAGTAAAAATATCCTTCGACATCAATTCTCCTTTTTATCGAAACATAGAGAAGTTAACGCATTCATTCAAAACTATACCAAATAAAACACTCGAGTTGTTTCGTATCTCTACACGTACTATTTTCTGCTACTGGTCTGGAATCACCTTTGCATTCTACTATTCAATGTACATGGACAGTGAAAATAATCGCATTTATTTCAGGACTGATAGTCACCTATCGATTAGAACAATATTGATTTACCTTTTGAAAGTAATGTTAATAATATATTTGATTTTATAATGTTTATCGTCAACAAAGTTGTTCACTTTCACATGGACGATTATCAACAATCAGTCAAATAGAAGACGAGACTGTATGGCTAACATTCTATCTTTATTTTATTTGGAAAGGTAAAGTAAGAGTGTGGACGTGGGCATGCCTACAGGAAAGAAAATTTCAAAAAATGCGCGGTCGGTAATGGTATGAAAAGTGCGGTTTTAGTTGTTATTTCCAGATGCTGGGAGTCAGGCAATCTATACGTTACTGTGAAACCACGTTTTATCGGTCCACAGTTTTCTGTGGTGTCAGAGAAGTGCACAGATGGTCTGACTACCATTAGATTAAAAAATCACTTCGAACCGAGTTTTTTCACGACAACACTAGATTGAACCGGCTCTGGTATGCTGAACATAAACTGTAACTTGACAATTTCAGGTGCGATGCCCTTCTAAATGCAGTGAAGGGAACTCTTTTGAGCTACATTTCAACAAAGTACCGTTGTAGAGTCCCCTGAATCATCCGAGTAGTGATCGAAAGATTCGACAGAAAAGGTGGGAGCAATTTGTTTCCAAAATTCAGTTTGAAATCAAAAACTCCATAGACTCGCATTGGTAAATGTTTCGATGAATCTGGGTATTGTTGCATAGTTGCTGCTTCTCTTTTCTCCAGTGAGGCGATTTCAGCCTTGACGCATTTCACGTTTTTATGCTTTAATCCACATTTGGCTTCGTAGATTAGTAAACTTTGATTAAAATACTTCCTATGTAAAAAAAAATAATCAAAAAATCGATTTTTTGATTATTAAAACTTATTTTTTTTACATATTTTGTTTACATGGGTCAAATACATTATTGGATCCTTCAACTCTAGATAACATAGTCCCAGAATTCTCCATACATGTATATTTGCAATATTCAAATGATTGGGTGGTAATTTTTGACGAAACGAATCGAGGATTCTCAGAAAGCGTGGCAATGCATTATTTGACGCAGGATATTTTGAACAGAGTCTATTGATGGAAGTTTCGCATTCATCGATTATTTTAAGATCTATAGGCGTTGATTTTTCAAGGACTGACAGAGCTTCTTCATAATATCGGAGCGCTTCGTCAAAGTCTGTATCTGTATGAATCTTAGCTATTATCATCATTTTCTGAACAAATCGAGGATGTTTATTGACAAGGATAGTCTTTTGATCATTATGTTTTTTCGAGCAGAATTCTAGGAGTTCATTAATATCTACTTTCTTTGAATTAGCGTCGAGAATCGGTTGGGTGTGAGTGTGGATTTTCTTTTGGTGTAGTCACACCAACATCCAACTAGCCTTTCGATTTTCTACGTATCGTAGTCGATCTCCTCAAGTCTTAATGCTATGGCCTCATTTAATTGGTTTGCTTCGAGTTGTCGTCAGATTCGATATTGACGGTTTTGCAGGTTGATGGTGGTACGTCGCATTATTTTTACCATCATCGTCATCGGATGTATTAGTAATTTGCATATACCATTCAACTAAATTATTATGGACAAAGAATTTTGAGGAAAGCCTGGGTGGTATCGAATAGTTCCTGATATATTCTTTCTAGTTGTATATACAGTGTTATTTGTCCTCTACTGAGTGGAACGTTTGGTTTATTGACTATCAAAAACATACGTCAACACCGGATTTCTCATTCATGCCTAGCCAAAACGAGACACTTTCTACATATTGCAACATTAATTACGATGTGTTTCATTGTACTTACAATCCCATTTAGTATTCACAAGCTATGTGAGACTGTAACAGGTTGTGATAAGAAAAATTCACTTCAACGAGAGTGGGAAAAGTTGCGTCTATGTATTGTTCAGATCATATGGTTCACACATGATACTGCTGCATTCTATATTTATTCACTTTCATCAATTAAATTTCGTCGAGACTTTCACGCAACGATCGCCGAATGGACGACGTATTGGTTGAAAGTAGGACGTCGGTGCTTCGCATGATTCATATATCTCAAAAAGAAATCAAATGAATCTTTCGAGAGAAAAATAACTTTGACTCATGCTTTTTGTGTTACGAATTCGTTGTTGAAGATCTGCAGATAGTAGTGTATTGTATAAAAAATATCCATGATGTTATGTGTGGAAGATACGTTTTTGATAGGATACTGAACAAAAACAAATGATTTATGAATTTGCAACCAAGTATAATTATATTCCATTGCAAATTCATAAACCCTTCTTTTTACACTGTATGATAAGAGTTCAATTAGATTTTATAGAAAGTCATCCCGAAATATATTCATCAATGTAAATTAATACTGTAGAACGTAGAGCATTGTGGTGAAACTCTGACTCTATTTAAGAAAATTCATGAAACGCCAATTGATTGTTTCTCAGCGGAAGACTGCTTGCATCATCAATAGCAATTTCAGTATCGTAGGAAATGACTACCTTTGAGTTCACTAAGTTAATCATTCAAAGACAAATAAAAATCTATGAACTTGAAATCAAACATATAACCAGCGAACAACAAAATGGCAAATAAGAACGAAGAAATACTCAAAGACAAGCAGATTTTCATGAGTGATGTGTACATAGAACGTAAGCGTTCGCTGTCCATCGATTATCATGTCAAATAAATGATTGTCTTTCGAAGATTCTTCAATTCTGTTCTTAGTACTATTATTCAAAAAAGTAAACGACGCTATGGATTATGCAGTTCAACATTTGACTATAGGTTCGATGAATGAGTTTTGTTCGCTGGTTTTATGATGAACTTATATTCTGAAAACTTTTCATACGATGGTGCACAATGAAGTGACAGTCTAAGTTTGCGAATGTTCTTCAATATCTCAAAACAGTGTAATTGATTTGAAATTTCTCGACAAGAACGATATAGAATTTTCTACAAATTCTGTTCTAGATACTTCACTGTTAATGAACGAGCTATTTGAATTTTCAGATCACTAACATAACACGCCTATCTCTTAATACGAGATTATTAGAAAACCGAAATCATATCTGAAACTCAAACTAAAGTTACTATGTCGAAAATAGATTTTCTCAAAGTTTTTCGAGCGAATATAGCACTCTTCTGATGATCTACTAATAGTATATGTCAATCGAACTTTTTGCAGACGATAAATCGAAAAATAGATTTTTTTGTTCATTTGTATGATATTCGATCATTTTTGAAAAAAAGTGATATTCTTAATGTTTATAGATACAAACCTGTCCATCGTGTTGGCTCTTATCAGATGTTGTTTCGAATATTGCAACTTAACACAGAATATTTCGACTGGTTCATATAACACGACATTTTGCTGATCATTTTACTGAAGACAGTCTCACAGCACGGAAAAATAATATGACTTGATCATATCGAATCTTCGATTTTCGAGTTATTTTTATTTTTCTAATCGACAATCTGTTAGCGTCAGTAGATCGTGCTTACTGACGCTAAACGTTTATCTTGTGTTATCTATTCTTTGAATCTCTAATTCGATTTGTTACGTAATCTCTCAACTATGATTCATCTCGTGATTATCTGTTTGTCTTTCGTTATTGCGCAGTTGTTGATGTTATATCGTATCGATATCTCGATACTCAATATATTCTATGTATGACGGGACAACAAAGTCGATTATTAAAACATGTTTAGCTCTCTATTTTTGGCAGACTACATATTAGTTCTACCATTGCTACATAATCCCCAAAACGAGAGCTAACACAATCTTATTCTGAAAAAAGTTACTAAGTTGAGACATAGATTTTTCTCATTTAAGTTTACATAATCAATTAGCTCAATGATAATAGATTTAACTAGAAGTTTTGAGATCATGCATCTCGAATCATGTCACTTCAGCTTGGCTAAAGAAGACACATATGCAAAATCTCTGAAAAAAGAAGCGACGGAGTGTGAAAATGTTCGCGAAACGTTTTTAAAAACCTAGCATTTTCTTTGAAAAGTCTCTATTCTTCAAGGAGAAACTTTCTGCATCCTTCCATGATAAAAACTAAACTTTGATTATTTTTAGAAACAAAAAACAAAACACTTTTTTGATGTAGTGTAGCGCTTCACTTTTCATTCGAGATTTGATTAACTGGTCGATAATTTAAATAATCGCCCAAGCGTTTTTTATGCTAACACGTCACTAAAACTCTATTTCACTTTTACAAGAAGAATGAGAACTTCGGAATTAAAACAGATAAAAGAGGGATCTTATGAAAGTCATGGGTATTTTATTGAGCCTAAACACTAAATGAAAGTTCAAAACAGAAGTCTCTTTAACTTCCTTTGTTGATCACAATGAGGTTTCCTATTTCAGATAGTAAAACAAGTGAGAAAAAGAATAGTTATAAAATTCAAAATAAAAGAAACTAGTCGATAATTATGGCACGTGCCTTATCCCCAACATCACAAAATAGTTTGGAACATGTTGATTGGTTGTGGAATTCAAATTCAAATCCATGGGTGTCGTCGAAACCCACTGTATGGAATCATCGTTCAGATGAGAAAACTCTGATTGTCGAAGAATCATTCAAAGAAAAAAAATCAGTAGCTTTTGCAGATGAATTTTACATTGATTTCCAAGGTAAACTACAAATGTCCATCAGTGATCATAATAAAAAAGACCTGTTAAACAATTCGTACGTAAGAGAGAAGACAAGCATATAAAAGAATTACGTTTTAAGGATCTTCCTGTTCCTTCGATATGTTCGTTCAGTGGTCAATGTAGTTGGATATCTGGATTTTTAGTCGACGTCCGAAGAAGTTTGGGTCTTAAGATGGACGAATCACCTTCGAAAGAGCCAAGTATGATACCGATGCTTGTTGAAAAAGCTACTTGTGGTGTAATCGAAGAAGGTAAACATAGCGCGAAAAGACGAAAAAATGGCAAACATAACTAAAAAAGGGAAGAGACCAAGATATGAAAGAAGTATGGAAATGTTGTGCTTATCTTTACTCCTTAGAAAGTTTTCTATACAAAACTTTAAATGCACTTATAAGATTAATAGGAAATAAGGAACAAGAAGATGTGTGGCGAAGTAAAATTCCTACACTGGATCCATTTTGTTTACTATTATGAGGTGATGCAATTCATATACAAGCGAAATTCAATACAAAACTTTACCGAGGAATTGAATTGAAACCCGAGGAAATCGCTAACTTTGAAGAAATAGGTAAAGGCTCTCATAAATATGGATCATTCAAAGCATTTTTATCGTGCAGTCGAAATCGTGGAAAAGCAGAAGAATTCGGTAATACTTTATCCATCTTGAAATCATATGGTGCTTTTACTGTTAATCTTAGTGAATTATCTAAACATTCTAACGAAGAAGAAGAATGCATTACACCAGGTGTTCGTTTTCGTGTTGACAAAGTCGAATTTGATCACAATAGAAACAAACATGTTATCTACTTCGCGCTTTTCCAAGCCAGTTCTGGTAAGTTGAAATAAATCTATTTGATGAACATCAGTAATGAAGAAAAAAATGGTTGTTTGCAATATTTTCATTCTCATTCGTTGGTCCTGTTCAGATAATATGAAGTAATTCTCTTCTAATTTCATTAGATAAATATATATCAAACTTCTTAATCGTCGCGAGAACTAAAAACTTGTAGTCGAAACTATGAATATATTCTCAGCATTAAAGAATATCTTTTCAAAATACAATAAATATTTTAAAATGACTTGAAGTGTCGTATGGCATCATACCATATTTAAATTATACTTTATGCCTAAGAGCTAGAAAAATAAATCGAATGACATTGGAACATTGTCCCAAACTTACGTAGGTTTGTTGATTATCATCAAAATGAATTTTAAAACACTTTTCATCACAGTAGACATACTTTTCACATATAATTAAATATCTTTTTTGAGGGAATTCCGGAAACTTTTTTATCCCTCTGAATGTTTTTGTTATCTCCTTCAAACTAAAAAAAATGTTTTTTTTTATTATTTTCTCATTTTTGTATTTTCAAAGTAGCAAATAGCTGAACATATGCAACACAGTTTTACAGAGTGCTAAAGAATTGTTCGAAATTTATTTTCCATCTTTATATGGAAATTTAGATTTGAGTTCATTTATTTATCAAGGTTCTCAGCATAATATTTGTACTATTCTTCACCGGAAAGATTAAACTGAATTTATTAGTTTGTTGAATGAAGTCGAAATGTCAATTTCACTGAACATTCGATAGTTTTTCAAGCGTTTATCTTTCTAAGAAATTCTTCTGTTCATATGATGAAAATCTTTTTGAAAAGAAATTTTCACGAAAAATTTCGATTACAGTAAAATGTAGATAACGATACTTTTTGAAGATTTTTTGTTTCTTTTCTAACAATGAATAATAAAAGATATGTCTTCAGATAAAATTTTGAATTTTCTTATTCATGACAGTAGATGAGAACTAAGTGTTTCCACAAAGACAATCGAAGGTCTGTTCCTAATAGATTTAGATTTTTCGCTCTAGAGAAAATGTACTGAGATAAACGTTTTGCCTGTAAAATAAATTCTAAACCGATGAGAGAAAATTAAATAGGAAATCTTTAAGAACAAATCTGATGGGTTTGCAAACAAATTGTTTAAAATTTTGCACCATAGGTTGATTTTAATTGATTCTGAATAACCTATTTGTGTCTACTATTTGAATCAACACACAGATCGTTGTTTTTACAATTTAATTGAACTGATACGAAAATCAGTATTCCACCGAACATGTCTTACTTATAATAAGATTCTTTATCACAATACAACTAAAGTCGAATTAGAATGTTAGATCTTAACTTCATTTTCTATGAATAAAATATTTGTAATCACGCTAAGATTACAAACATCCAGATTAGATGATTCTGAATCTTTCAGACTAGAAAACTTATTTTTAATTATCAACTTTCATAAGAAAATGCTTCTATAAACGTGTTTTTATTTGTACACAAGAGAGAATTTGTCGTTTAATAAAAAAAATTTACTTTTATCCCATAGACATAGCACAAACTTGCCCTATTTGAAAATCATTTTGGAAATTGATTTTACTTAGAAAGAAACGCTTCCTCCTATACCAGTACAACACTCATTATGCACAAAGACGATTTTGGTGGCAAATTCACAAAAACATTCATAAAAGACCGAAATGAAAGTGGTTATAGTGTTGGATGAATAATATGATGAGGTGGATGTTGTTTGGAGTAAAGCGCGAGGGTTGTTAGCATTTTTCGTGCATCGAGGGTTTTATATTGACGTATGACATGTAAGGGAGCAAAGAAAGTTCGTTTTAATGGATCGATTACAAATGTCACAGTTTCGATTAGGTTAAAAGTTACAAAAGAAGTATTAGATAGAGATACTGATGTACAAAGGTGTGATTGTGTGTGCAGATCTCCGTCTCAGTATATCTGACGGTCGAACTGTGCTTTTCGATCTCTGTTTTGGTTTTGCTCATACATACTATCTTCTTCAAGACTTACATAGGATATAACCTAGCTGAACCCACAACTATGCACGTTATTTTCAACAATACTCAGCCAAGCATAAACTCATACCGACGCCCTAAAATACTCGGTGATCACTTAATCATTATCGATGAGCATTCTATTTTTCTAATCATTTTTTATCAATAGATTTTATTTATTTTCTTTCGTTTCAATTATATAAAGGGACCTACTCTAAGTTTAAAGAAGTCAAAGTTCGAATACTTGATGATCAATGTATTGTACACAGTCGTCAATATGTATCCAAATTTGATTGTACTGTCAATTTACTTCGTAGGACTGATAAATTTCGTAAAAGTGTTTTTCATCAATTACCACTAAAATGTTGTTCATGCAATGGAAAAGCAGGTAAATATTATTGATTAACAAATTCCTTATTATCCATCGATCTACCAGTTTTACCAACGCTCAATTTCATTTTAGGATTGAATACGATTGATCCTGTCGTGCTAGAGAACATTTGTAATGAAATTAAAATAGAACAATTTGTTCCAAAAGTAGCACCAGAGCCTGCTTGTATGATGAGTTTGTTATACGAATGGGAATATAGATATAAAACACGAATCAGACATTCCGGTCGTTTTATCGGTAAAAATGGACAACATTTACGTGCTTTCGAAGATAAATATAATGTTTGCATAAGTATTATCAATAGATCTTCTAGTGACAAGCTTCTTCGGAAATTCACAGAAATGAAAAAGAATCATACAGAAAACCTTACAAGAAACATCAGTAAAAAGTCCGTTTTCTATGGATGGGATCAAACAACTATTAGCAATGAAATGGAACCAAATAAGTAAAGATATGCAATACAAAAACCAAAGCGTATGGGATCGTATCGATTTAATAGGGCTAGAATTGACACTAGACGCATGCCTTGAATTCAGTTGTGATGATAGATGGCAACCGAAAAGACTGTATCATTCAAAAAGCACTTCAAATAAAACCAAAGCATGTTAAATTGAAGCACATGCAGCATCACATCCCAGAATTTCTGATTTACAACGATCGAAAGCTTTTCCGAAATTGGCAAGAGTCATTCGTCGTCGAGATACTATAGCATTCGGCATGTTGGAGTAAATCGTATATTTTTAACTATTTGTATACTTCTTTGTAGGAGAATAATTAATGTGAAATGTTTATTTTCATGATAAAATTGCAGAATCTATACAGAGATTCGAAGCATTTTGTACAGTTTTAAGTTTTATCTGGCACACTGTGTTGTAATATTTATTTGATATTGCGAGATTTTGGATATTTACTGAGTGTACATTTTCACGTTCAAACCACACCCTCACATGACCTATTTCATAAAATATATTTCATATCTATTCTGCAAGCAAGTCAGCATGGGTTTTATTCTAAAAAGTATGAAACCGGTGACATGAAACCATTCATCGGAGTTTCATTTCAAAAAAACAAGATGACTGTATAAAATTCAAAACACTATATTTAGACATCACAAAAATCAAAGAATTAAAAACCGGGATACTTTATCATCGATCGATACAAAATTATTTTCAGACTGTGTGAATACCACTTTTTGTTGCGAAATCTACAAAAATGTTTAATGACTAGAACAGGTCGGTTTTTAGTAGTGCACTATATGTTCAATCCAATTGATGATATAGATGGCACATGTAAGCGTTTATTTTTGTAATGCTTGTAATATTGATGATGTTTTCTTTCGCACGGATTTCTTCCAGGTTTTGAACAGTGACATAGTTTAGAACTATTGAAATAAAATTTCAATTGATAATATAAATAGGTTAAAAGTAATCTCCCCATCTGAAGAGAGCGGTGGGGAATAAAATATTTCAAATCAGATAGCATCGTTTGAATGTAAAATAGTTTTAGAACTTGAGATTTTCTTCGATCATGAAATGGTCACAAACTACTACCTTACAAATAGTATCGAATTGGTATGACTGCATTTTCTAACAATCTCGATTTTTTAACTTCCACAGTTAGAGCAGAGCACTTATTATCAATCATGAAGACTTTCATGGTGACTAAGTAGTTTTAAAATGTTTTTTTTAACTAGTCTCCTTGACCACAATAGGCTTCAGTTTTTTCCCAGGAACAGATGAATCCTGTCTACAACAAGTTTTCTCTCATGAAATAGTTATCCTTGGATTCAGATAAATCAATCAGTGTGGAAAAGATACGCACCGCAGGTGTCTATTTATTTCTAACTAGCTTCAACGTTTTATTCATAAACATTTTCTTTCGTTCGTGTGCTTACATACTCATGGTATGTAGAACTGTAGAACTCTTCACAAAAGGATCTTGTTTAAATTTATATTCAAGATGGGTGAATATGATAAAAAATGTCGTGGAGTTATTTTCATAGACACATCCAAATAGTTTCTACCGTCTATTTTACAAATGTTACATTGCTTCTCTCTTGACAACACCCAACTTTTTCCACACATGCTAAATTCAAAAATCGATTGAAAAATGAAAAAGTGAGTTCGATTTGATTGTTGTCGATTTTTGTGTGAATGTCAGAAAAATAATAAGCATGTGCGTTTTTCATTAATTTCTGATCGATTTATTTTGTTTGTGAACATTTACACTTCATCATGCAACATTGATGTTATGCCTTTTTCATTAATCAAGAGGAGACATCTACTTGTGTCGAAAACTTTACCATTTCATCCTTCGGTTAGATTTTATCGTCACTATGGTTTTCTTTGATACTCGAGGAAGAAGAATCTCTTAAAAACTACGCTGTACTGGCAACTACAATTTCGAATCATATGGGTTAATATTATGAGGACAACATTCAAATATTTGAAACAACTTGAATCTATATTTGTTTCTGCGAAATATCATGATGCCGAAAGGTAAGACTTCTGTGTAGCTATGTAATATTTAAAAATATTTTATTTCATGATTTAAAAATGCAGATTATAGACGAATCTTTTAGAAACAAAAGCCGTGCACAATTTTCTAGATAAATATAAGATAATGCAATACAATCAATACATTCATTTTACAACTGAAAATACAAGTAACAATGATATCTTTCGTCATATTCAAAATGTCGTAAAGCAAGATTTTGCTTAGTCTCTTCAGAATAATCATTCACACTGTAGACCGAAGAGAAATGTGATTCAATGTTGTGTCGATAGTAGATTATTTAAACGCTGCAGTTTCATTTGCTTTCGTGCTGCATTCAGGAACTCCTGGAATACCCCAGACAGAGAATTACTATCAGAGATAAGTGTGAATTCGATTGCCAGAAAGCCAACTGTAAAATTGACTGTGTAATTTTTTGGATAGGTAACCGTCTCGGATAAAGCTGTTTGTCGAAGACATCGTCCAATCAAACTTGATGTTATCAGTAATGTATCTGAAGAAGAACTGTCGAGTGATACCTGTCCCGAGAAACAACAACAGATTATCGTATTACAATATGATTCCGCTGTGAAGGTAACATTCCTATTTGGTCTCGGCTTTGTTGTCACTAAAACAAGACGAGTTTCGAAAGTTCAAAATAAATACGTGTGCGAGATGCAAGCATTAGTTGTTGACATGAACTCATCAATGAATGAAATAAACCATTCTCTCAATCGAGAATAATATTCTGGAAAAATGTGTTTATTCGTAATGTAATCATGGCCTACTTGACTTCGTCGTATAATCAACAATACAGATTCTATGCATGAAAAACATAGCCATCCACCGAAGCAAGACGATAAAAATAATAACTGACACGACAACCATGATCAATAAATAGCCTATCTATATTATTTTTAATTATCATTACTATTTACAGAAGTATTTCCAATGTTAACTGTACTCGTTGTGAGTGCAACAGTGGTATACAATACGCACTTGCGCCTATGATCCTGATTGCTATTGCAGGAAAAAAGCAAATCCTATAACCAATTTAGTTCTGCAAATATAGATATCTCCGTATGTATATACACTGGGTGCTACTTAGAAAGGATCTAAAAGCATACAGATACTGATGCCATGCCCATAAAATTTCATTTGTATGCCAAAACTTACAGTACTGTTGATTCTACTGTTTTGGATTTTCTAGAATAAAATAAATAACCCAGTTAGAAGAAAATCGTTTCAATTTATATGATACATACATACGGCTGCAAAACTTCAGAGAAAAGAAAAAGATTTCAAGGTTAGGATATCAAAAGGCAAGACGCAAGTTATATGTCAACAAAAAACAGTCATTCACAGTACTGCACATTTGTACGACTATTTGAACGAAGCAAATACGAAATAAATGATGCTTGAAAAATGTTTCTGATGTTCACACATGCACACAACAGAAAACTTGTGATGATGGAATTGTCTGCATTAAATTCTTTTAAGATTTGATTCAACCATTGAGAATGAAAGTTGTCAATCACGAAAATATTACCAATCTATAATCTAGAAAATCATAGAATCAAAATCCACTACATTGAAATCTTGCAAGATTGAAGATTCACCTTCATTATGTTTGGCAAACTATTTCTTTTAAATGTCTATTTCAATCAAAGGAATTGCCTTAACCAAACGGATTGTAAAAATACGCAGTCGTTGTGTACTTTTGCCTTTTCTATCTACGTATAGTAATTGTTTCCCATCGTGCACAATACCACAGTTAAAGACAGGAAAAAACGTGAGTAAAATAATAATATGATTATTGATTAATCTTGAAGATTTGCTTAACACGTTGGATATCATCTTTACAATACATCTTAGCTCAGTCGATTTTATCTCCTAGAAGAAAAGTTACCCATGTATAAATTCTACCTCAATTAGCTGATCAGCGTCAGTAGCAATTTCAATGCTAGGGAGAGGCAAAACAGATGCATCCGATGGCGAATTCGTATCATGAATCTTCTACGATCTTCTGGTTACTTAGGCATGTTGGTAGTGACAAAGATACTTAGCCATTTGTTGTCATTTTCAGGCATATCTTCATGCTAATTCAGATGATTCAACCAAACTATTTTTGAATTCTTTTTGAAGTTGAAAAACCTATGACGAATAGTCTATTGTTGTTGTATTAAAGCAAATTCATCGTCTAGACGTCATGACTGACAAAGAGCAATGCAACGTACTTTTACTTCTATTCTTTAAGAGTATATAATTTGCATAAATTCCTGCGAATCATATCAATACTCGTATAAATGCTGTTACACTTACTTGGACAATGATTATTTCTTCATATTTTTTCACTTTTCCAGTGCATTCAACGTGTTAGAGAGATCTAAGCAATATGGTAATGGTGTTTTTCCATGTATTGCTGTAAGTGCAGAAAATGTGTGGAAATGAAATAATTTTCATGTTTCATCAATAACATTATTCTAATGCATTACATCTTTTCAGCAGACTCTTTTTAGTTTGTTGTTTTTAAACACAAAATTATGAAAGGAGAATATTTCTTTGTATTCATTTGCAACCATCAAGATGTTTTTCAGAGATGATTGCATAATCATTTGATATTAGACATCTAGTCAACTGAAAGTATTAGTTTGCATTTATGTTCTTAGTAAAAAATATTAACCGTCTAAAATCGAATGTCTCTTCCAAGCGACATCAGAATAATTTCAATAAAATTCACTAAAAATGTTCATATGTAAACACTAATGTTTTCTTCCTTGAACTATCATGACGTTGTTGATCATACAGAAACGAAACAATAGTTTTCAAGTGATTTCCAGATCGAGCAGTGGGTGTTCCATGACTGATGATTTTGAAAATGTTTTTTATTCGTATGGTCAAGGTATCTGATGAAAACATCCCATAAATTTTAAACCATTCCACTAAAACAGAACCAGAGATCCGCGAGTCAATCAAAAAAGCGACTCGTCACCGCCTCGTCATGCTGGCGAG